>JAADVY010000719.1:0-13102 GCA_023336035.1 Pythium plurisporium
ATTGCATCGCTGGTCGTGTGCCGAGAACGTGGCCGCGTGATTCCATGGCCATTCTCACGTACGAGATATTTGCAACTCCAACTGACACGCATCACGCGAAGCGTACCCATCGTCTATACCTTGTCGCGACGTACAGTTTGTTCGATTCCGCTGATCCGAGAATCCCCTAATACCCAGCCCACTGTCGCGCTTACCCAGCTTCCCATTCGCACGGCACTCGCAAAGCGTCGCGACTAAAGCCTTGAACAATTATACTGAGCATCGTCTCGTGGTCCATTTGCGACGATGCTGATGGTCAAGGCAGAGTCTCAGATGGTACGAACCAGTGGCACACAGAACGCGACTCGTTTACGTGAGTGCGTCGTCTTATCTGGCGTGCCGTTGAGTCGGCTAGCGACGGCCTGGAGAGTTGGAAGTGAAAATAAACGGCTTATCTCCAAAACTCACCGCTCTCCCCACGGATTATTTATGGCCAAGTTCCGAGTCGACTGTGCGTGGCAGTAGATCGAGCGCGTGCGAGCACCAGCAAGGCGGGCGGATGCTTGTTCGTACATGAAGACGGCGATGCCCACGTCGAGCTCGGTCGGCGTCACGCAAGGACCACTGCCTCCACTGCGACGGGCGTCAACATCGCTGAAACGCGACGAGATCCTCGCGCTGATCCGAGAATGTGACACCGTACTGCAGACCGATCCATTCTGTCTCCACACGCGTGCGGTTCGCGGCCATACTCTCATGAAGGCAAAATTGTGGGACCACGGCGTCGCCGACTTCACTGCGATACTCCAGATTCGGCCAGATGATCTCCACGCACGGTTTTCACGCGGCATGGCGCTGTTCAAGAGCGGCCGCGTAGACGAGGCCCACGCCGACTTCTCTCGCGTACTGGAACTGAATCCGCACCACGTTATGGCTCGATACGCGAGGTGCGTTTTCCGTCCGAATCTACCTACGACGACGTGGCTGTTAGCTGACACTTTCGCATGCTATCTTCTGGCACAGAGCTGGCTGCTACAACACCGAAGGCAAGTTCCACCATGCTATTGAAGAGTACACCATCGCTCTTCAGCACGACGAGATGGAAAATGATCTGTTGCACGGTGTCCGCAGCAATTCAACGGCACGCGGGTGGCTTCACGACGCTGCAAATATGAAGAACGACGACGCAGTGCGAATACACGAGCAGCTGCGCCGAGCAACCGAACGGCGTGCGACCCTGAGCGCCGCGAGTTGGAGCCCGCCCAAACGGCCCGAGGAGCCAGCGACCAAGAGGGAGTCTGCACCAGCAGTCGCTGTCCTACCTCACGGAAGCGAGCCACCCACGAGCACGACAACGGTACCAAAGAGACCGAGAAAAGTTGTGCAGGTCAAGCTCAACCTTTCCGATCTCACACCAACATCTCAACCATCAGCTGCTGCCCCTCTCGTCCCCTTGGCCCCCGTGTCACAAGATCCTACAAGTGCTATCTCTGCAGAAAAGATCCACACCACCTCTTCTTCTCCACCGAGACACGTGGACGTTCAGCCCGTGACATCGCCGCGCCCGCAATCGTCTTCCATATCAAGCGTTCGAGCGGTCACTTCTGTTCATATCGATCACCAAGGGGATCCCGCGCGTTTCTTTCAAACCACCAGCGACACGAGTGCTCAGGCACCTGCAGCTCGACGCGCGGTGCGTCGCGTGACCGTTACGCTGTGATCGTTCCCAAGTCTCTCTCTGTGTTGCCGTCCATCAAAAACTGCGTAGGTCCGTGTCACACGTCGCAGAATCTCATCTCCTGGGCATGATTAGCTCATCTCGGTCTCTACTCAATTTCCACCAATCCCCTTGAACTTCAATGCCCCTCCAGCTCACCTGCATACGATGATTTGATTGGCTATCGCGTGTTCGATTTTCTGAACGATTGGATAAAATAGAACCACCAGCAGCTTCAATGGCTGGAGCACCACCGAAGGTTGGATGCTCACGCCGCCAATGCAGCTCCACGGGGAAGGCCTCTCCCCCCCCCCGTGGGGAGGCCCCTCCCATGGAGCGTCTCGCCCACTATAGCGTCGTCTTCCGCTTCAGCTCCCCTTAGAAGGAGGATGCGTGAAAGGAACCGTTTCGCGTCGGCTGCCTGTCTTCGTTTGACTGTGTTCGCGGGACTTTCTCAGGCGGGTGACGATGGAAGCCGTTGGACCCGATGGGATGAGCCAATCACGACCGTGATCGCATCATCCGCTTCGTGTGCGGCGGCTCCTCAGGCGCCACCAACAATCAGTCAGCGAGGAACGAAGCGCAGACGGCGGTCGCTGGTCGCTCGCCAGTTCCCGTTTTCGTTCTCCCAAGACATCCATCCGGGCCATGGAGAACTCGAAGCACTGCGTCGTCCACGGCGCGGCGCCCGTCCAGGCCTCGATCAACGACCATGAGCCGGTCTCGCACGCGTCGCAGGACATTCTCGACGTGCTTACGCACCAGTGCAGCTGCGATCCCGTGTCCATGGGCGAGTACCTGCCCAGTCCGCGCGCGCTCGTCACGACCGAAGTCACGCACTTGCTTGAAGGTACGGACGGCATGCTGGCGGTGGACCTCGAGGCCAGCGGCGACGACGACGACGAGCTCTCACCGGCGCAGCGCAAGGCAATCGCGCTCAGCAAGCTCCACGACCAGCAGCACGCGACCGCGACGGTCTGGGGCTCCATGTTCACGCTCACCAACACGATTCTCGGCTCGGGCACGCTCGCGGTGCCGTTCGCGTTGGCGTCCAGCGGCTGGCTGCTGGGCAATGCCGTGATGCTCTCGATCGCGCTCATCACCCGGTACTCGGTGTATCTGCTGCTCTCGGCGAGCGACCGCGCCGGTGTGTACTGCGCGCGCACGTACGAATCGCTGGGCCATTTCACGATGGGCGCGGTCGGCACGCGGCTCGCCGAGTTTACATTCATTTTCGGTGGCTTTGGCACGCTGGTGAGCTACTTTATGTTCATCACGGACCTCTTCAGCATCGTCATGGGCGTGGCCGATGCCCACAAGTGGATCGTCACGTGCGTGTGCATGGCCTGTGTGATCCTGCCGCTCTCGCTCAACCGCCGACTCGGTCGTCTGCGGTTCTCGTCCGTGCTCGCGGTGCTTTCGATCACGTACGTCGTCGCGTTTGTGTTCATCGCGTTCCTCGTGGTCGTGAACAACCCGACGGTCCACGCGATCGACTTTTCTCGCGTCCAGGCCGTGCGCTTCGAGCCTGGCAGTGTGTACACGGTCACACTGCTGATCGCGGCGTTTGCGTGCCACAACACGGCGCTGCCCGTGTACGACGAGCTACGCAACCGCTCGATCACGCGTATGGATCGTGCCGTGTTTGGTGCGATCAGCATCGCGTTCGTGCTGTACGAAGCCATCGGTCTGTGCGGCTACCTGCAGTTTGGCGACGCCACCAAGGACAATATCTTGCTCAACTTTTCGCCCGAGTACGTCGCGCAGAACCGTGCGATCCAGTTCCCGCTGCTTGTTGGACGGTTCTGCATGGGCGTCGCGCTGCTGCTGACGACGCCGATCGCGATGTGGCCCTTCCGCTCGTGCCTGCTCTCGGTCGTGCTGCGCTACAAGAACAACGGCAAGCAGACGCCCAGCAGCGCCGCGACGTGGAGCGAGTTCGCGACGGTCACGCTCGTGAGCCAGCTGCTCATTCTGCTCTGCAGCATCTTCGTGCCGACCGTCAAGATCCCGCTCTCGATCGTCGGCTCCGTCTCGGGCTCGCTGCTCATCTTCATCATGCCGTCGCTGTTCTTCATGTTGCAGTCGCCGCATCCGATGATTGATCGTCGCCATGTCGGCCCGCTGCTGATGCTGGGCACGGGCGTTTGCGTCGGCGTGCTGGGGCTCTCGCTCACGTTGTACAAGATCTACAAGGAGCACTTTTAGACTAGGGATCGCTAGTGTAGTTTATATGAATCCATTCAGGTTAGACAGCTGAATTCGCTGTTGTTGAGTTGGCTGTCGCATTACTCTCTGACTCGGTCGGCTCGATCGAGTCGAGCACCGTGTCGGTCGTGTTTACGGAGACCTCGTAGATTTTCTGGGCCACAGCGTGCGATCCGTCGAATACGTTCTCCATAAGAAAGTTGCGAAAGCCGAGAGCATTGGCGGTGACTGCCTGGTACGTGAAGTAGGCACCCACAGCGCTGCCCGCGAGCAGCAGCAACAGGAGCACGATCGGCACTGGTCGACAGACACGGGACCGCAGCGACGGCGTCGACGAGTCTCTCGCACCGAGAATATCCAGTGCTCGGTCGATGCTACTGCGGCGCCGCAAGATATACGGCATGCCCGGTGACGAGCGCGAGGAGCTGCTGGCCGCGAGCAGTCGGGAACGAGAGCCCATGGTGGAAGGTCTCAGCTACAGACAAAACGTGCAGTGATGCTCATCACAGAGCCCTCGCCACGGTCTCCGTTGTCTCATGTGCGAGCCGTCAGTCTCTCGTTCCCATTTTTTCGTATCCATTGAAGGCAGTCAAAAGCAGAGATATATCGAGAGCAAGCGAACCACCACGGAAGCTTCGTTTGTTTTTTAGTCAGTTCCCATGGTGTGGTTGCCTTTCTACAGCGGTTCCCCCAAATCGAACCTAACACGAACCTTTTCACGGCAATCTGAGTCTGATGCTTCCCTGAGTCAAACCGACACAGACATTGCTGAGGCAACTTCAGATTGGTCTCACACCAAGGGGATCTGATCTCCTCGTCCCCCGTCCCCGCGTGCGGAAGGGAGCTGGTCGTCATGGACGACGCTGCGCTCCCCGTCTCACCACGCGCGCGCCGCCTGCTCGCGATGGAACGCGGCGAGTCCGACGTGATGGCGTCCGCCGTCGCCTCGTTGTCGTCGCGGCGGCAGTTGCAACGCCCTGCGACGCCCTCTGCCGACGCCCCACGCCCCACCTTTTCCTCCTCCGAGACGTCCTCTCGGCATCGCCGGCGACGCAAGCGAAGCGACACTCCGCCCACGAATCCAAGCAGTCCGTGGCGCGAGGTATTCGGCCCGGCGTCCCCGTCCTCGCTGCTGCGGCTGCTCGCGGCACTGCTCACTGTGCTCGTGGTGTTTGACTTGACCGTCGAGTCGCTCGCGCTCGCGTACTGCCAGCGCGACGGCGACGCGACCGTCCACACCAGCAGCTGGCTCCACCGCCTCTTCAGCCAGCACGCCCCCGACAACCCCCACGCGAAGCAAGACGAGCACGAACCCGACGACGCGTTCCCGGGCTCGTGCTCGCCCGGCGTGGTCGACCTCTCGGCCATCGCCGCGTCGTCGCGCACGCGCCACCGCTTTCACGATCTGCTCGTGCGACGTGGCGAACCGACGCCGCCCGTGTTCACACGCGAGTTCCAAGTGCTGTGCGAGGCCGACGTCCGGCACCAGAGCCGCTTTGGGTACTGTCTGCCGATCGGCGGCCGCACGGACGAGCCGTTCTGTGCACGGGCCGACCGCATGGATCTGCTCGTACGCGGTGTGAATTCTACCAGCTTTTGCTACGCGAGCGTGCTCCACATGATCTTTACAGAAGCCTATGAGCAGATGCACGCGCTGGGGGTCTCGCCGCTTGTCGCGTACGGGTCGTTACTTGGTGCAGTCCGCAACGGCTCGATGATTTCGTACACGGAGGACGCCGACATCGCGTACGCGCCGTTCGCACCGGAGGCGTTGGAGACATTCAAGCAGACCATGTGGTCCAAAGGGTACCACGTCTTCCACTTTACGCGGGTGTGGCGGGTGTGCGTCGCGCCCACGCATCCGCTCGCGGGCGTGCTGTTCACGCCCGCGAAGGGGCTCACGCGCAACTACAAGGTGCCGTACGTGGATCTCTACGAGATGCGACGCGTGGTCTTTGACGACGGCGTGTACTGGGATCTCTTTGGCACGAAAGACGACCGCTTGCTGCCGATGGAGAGCGTACTTCCGAGCTCGAAAGTCCACATCAATGGCATGGCGTTCGACACGTTTGCGGATCCCGTCGAGTTTTTGGAGGACGAGTACGGCGACGACTTTATGACTCCCGTGGCGCGCGAGCAGAAGAAGAGCAACGGATTCAACTTCTTTGAGGCGTTTCTAGAAGATGACGAAAACGACATTGTCAAGGCCAAGAAGAAGGAGGAAAAGGATGCAAAGCAGCAACAGGCGGATGGCGCAGCTCGTGATGGAGGTGAATGATCAAAAACGACTTGAAGTAAACCGAACAGAGGCAAACTAAACTTGGGATATCCAAAATTTCTGCGGCAGAAATGAGTGAGTGGTATTAGTCGCAGGACTAGTGAGTGATACGGGGAAACAACAGCGCTAGCTTGACACCGATTCGCCGATCTCTGTTTCACTTCAGCGGCTCTGGTCATCGCCACGAGGCTCGCGTATATTGATGATAGTAATGACAGCTATTCGCTCGTGTGGCAGCCACTCACGTTGGGTCGTGGACGATTTCTGGGAATGCAATGAATGGTATCCATCCCACACGCTCTCGTCGATCGAGCATAACTTTACATTGTGGCTCAATGAAAACACCAAAAATGCGAATCGACTGGTGGCCAACTGGCTCACGATTCTCATCATGCCGTTCGCGACGCTCGCACTGGTCATCCTCACAGAGGCGCTCCCACAACGACCACCGCACTTTGATCGGTGGGACCAGACCTTTGGGTTCTTTTGTCGACTTGACGAACTAATTCTCGGCATTTGCGCTCGGTCTGCAACTCTGCGCAGGCTCGCCAACGCTAACCGCAATCGACGGTCACGCTCTGGGTCGTATCGATCTTCGTTGGCGTCGTTGCCACCATTCCGTTTCTTGTCATCGGCTCCTTCTGGTCCCCGATCCCGATTGGTATCTTGCCCTTGGAGCTTTGGCGACAGCCATTTCGAGAGGATGCTGTCGCGAGATCGAACCTTCGGCAATACTTGCACATGGCCCTGTGCCAAATCGTGATTTTGCACGTCGATATAGCGTTCAGTCTGGCATTCTCCGCCGTCGGGGCCGAGTACCAGATACCCATGTTGTGAGTGCTCCCCGTGCTCAAGCTTGAGATCAAAAACTTGGCCCACCGAGGTGTGTTCCACATGGAGGACCTCGCGCCGTCGATGATCCTGTTCAACGTCGATGCATTCCACGGATTTTTTGTGTCCACGACGTTGTAGCAAGCCGCTCTCGCAGTTCACGATTGGCGTGATCATGGTCGTCGACGTGGTGCAATCCATTGTGGCGTACCTGGGAGTGCAACGCGTCATCTACCGCATCCACACGCTGGCCGACAAGTGTAAACATGACACCGCCACGAGCCTCGCGTCGACGTATCCGCAGACTACGCAGCGGCTCAAATCATCGATCGGCTTCACTCGTCGATTTTTTCGCCCAAAGCCCGGCAATTGGGCGGCGTGGACTATGCGCTCCACCTTGTGGACACCCATCCATGGATTCGGTACCACCCGACGATCGCATTGGCGTGTCATGAGCGCAAACCGGGTGGACCCACACGGACGACCGAGCGCGGCACCAAGATCGTCCCCGCTGATTCGCCATATCCCGAGGCATTCGGTGAGCTAACCGAGGCCGAGCAGATGCAGGTCGAGTGTGCTCCAAATGTTCCACATGATCGAGTTCCTTGTCCTGACCGGGTTTATCGAGGTCGAGGTCGCGGTGATCTACGGTGCGTTGCCTTCTATTCCCTCTCTCGCAAATGGAAGCACGTTCTAACGGTTGTGTCTCCAACCCGCAGCGCTGTATGGATACGTACGAGGGGTGAGCTGCTTGCCCAACTACACGTATTTGCGGCGATGCCGCGATCTCTCGGCCTCGTATTTCGACGCCACGTTCCATCAGTTGGGCACCTACGCCCCGCGCTCGAGCTCGCGTCATTTATGCTGTTTTGCGTGGTGGGTGAAGCAGCAGCTGCAGCACATATCGGCGATTCAGCAGCTCGCGTTCGCGCTGCAAAAGCACTGGGGGCTCTGTCAGTTTGCGCCGGTGTGGTGGCTTTGGCTGGTGCTGACCTTCCAGCTTGAGCATTTCGGCAGCCATTCGGATTCGAATGGCTGCGGAACGAAACGGCGACACGCTGAGACGATCCTGCAAGCGCGGGGACGAAGGAATTCTGGATGTTGCAGTGGCCGTAGTGATACAGTAAAGAGAAGAGAGCGGATGGACGGACTGGAGAGACTTCTTCATTACACAGCAACTCAGGTTCGATGATGGCTGCTCAAGAGGTATTCTACTGAGACATGCGGTGGGTCGGATCGGTCCCACCCTCTGGATCATCCAGCAGGTGAGACCGTCAGGCGCCTGGCTCAGGAAGTTGTGCCCTGATGCTTGTTGACGTTTCGATCCGAAGCATCAACTGGTCTCGTAGATCCACTGGCTTGTGTGATCTTGCCGATGCTAGTGATCTCGAGAAATCTGTTGTATCCATCGAGGTCAGGGATGTTGGGGAATTGAACCATTTGGATCGGCGTGGTGATTGGGGACGCCATTGCTTTTGTCTAGTCGAGACGAGTAGATGATGGCCGAATCCGACATGTCGACCTGGTTCCGTACCGGCTCAAGCCACCTTTTCAACGGGAGCGGCTCGTGCAGCGGCCTCTGCTTCATCCTCATCGGGCTCATCGTACAGTGCCACACGCCCCCGCCCGTCTCCTTCGCTCGCCTCTTCGCTGCCAATGTCGGGCATCTCGTAGTCGTACTCGACCGCCGAGTCGTAGTCTCCATCGGCGAGTTCATTGGGTGGACGGATCCGCGGGGGCCGCACGCCATGCGGGAGCTCATCATCACCGTCCACATAGTACGCACCACGCCGCAGCGGCGTGCGCCAGCGCGAGCCGTACTCGTGCTGCAGGAAATCCTCCGGATCGGCGAGCGTGTGGAACGCCATGCCGTTGACCGTGACGGGCTTGTACGGCTCAAACTTATCGCGTGGCACGGGGCGGTTTTTGCGGGTCTCCTCGACCTCCCACTCGCGGCGGTTCAGAGCGAGTTGCATGCGGTACAAGTCCACGTACGGCACGTGGCGTGCGCGGTGGAGCGAGTCGCGTCGCGGGTCGTAGAGGTTGCCCGCGAGTGGATGCGTCGGCGCGACACACACCCGTAGCACGCCCTGGCGAAAGAGATGGTAGCCTTTCTTCCACAGCGCGTCCTTGACCCGTCGCATGCGTAACTCGGGCGTGTACACAAACCCGACGTCGACGTCCTCGGTGAATGCGATGAGCGAGGCGTTCCGCACGGCGCCGAGCATCGAGCCAAAGAGCAGCGCCGGCCTGGCGCCGTGGCGCTCGAGCTCGTCGTAGACGTCGACGAGTAAGAGATGGAGCACGCTCGCATAGCACGTGGTTTGAGGGGTCTGCGGAGAGAGCAGATCCATGCGGTCCGCGGCGTCGCAGTACGGGAGATCGTGACGACCGGTGATGGGCAGACAGAACGACCACTCGCGGTCGCTGGGCGTCGGCTCGCAGAGGTGGCGGTGGCGCCGTGAGGCGAACGACGGAGGAGGGAACAGCGGATGCTGCGCTCGCAGGAGATCCACAAATTTGTGGGGCGGCGCGTACGTGAAATTGCGTGGATCGATGGGGGACGGCGAGCATGTATGACCGAAAGGAGGGGAGGAGAGAGAGGAGCGGAGCGGACTGTTGTGGTGGACCAGAGGAGCGGAGACGGATGAAAGTGACGACTGGCGGCAGCGGAGACGGAGAGAGGAGAGGAGCAGCGAGCCGCTGGCGAGCAGCACGAGCGCCGTCGCGAGCAGCCGCAGCACGCGGTCCGAGGAGATCCTCATTTTGAGGAACAAGGAAGGAGCTGCTCGCAATGGGGGCCGAGTCCTTTTCTTCTAAATCAGTGCATTGAAGTGTGTGTGGGGGAAGAAACCTACCAAACAATAGGTTTGTAAAAGAAATACTGTTGGTGACCTGAATAGAAGGATGTTTAATCCATTGTCTCCCATCCGGTTCGCTGAGACCAGCCACTTTCGTCTGTTTCCGATCGTCAAACGTCACACCTACTGAGATACTATAACTGGATCCCTACAAATGCACCTACTAGACTCTGCTTTTCGCGTGGTTACTTCCACTAATTCAGTAATTATAGCTGGGCTACAGGCCCGGCTGACATAGAACGAACCCTCGTCGGACCACCAATGACAGGCCGCAGTCCAGCGTGTTGCGACAGATGAGCCCTTTCTGCCGTCAATGAGCAAGTCCCTCTCCCTCTCGCTCCCTCTCTCTTTCGCTCCCCCCTCGTGACTCTGTGTTGCCCCCAGTTGCCAGATCCCGATTCGCTCGCCTCGCTGCAACTCGCTCGTCGCCACGATGGCTCCACGCCCTGAAGACGTCTCGCTCCACCACCACCACGACCACCTCTCCTCCATGAGCATGCAACTATTACCGACGCCAAACGACGTGCATCTCGAGCTGTCCGGCTTCAAGCCGACGTCGCCAACGACACGACGATTACGGTCTCCGATGCTCGTGCCGCTGCCGACCTGGCGTCGTGCGGCTCTCGCCATGCTCGCGATCGCGTGCGTCTACCTCGGGCTCGGCTCGCTGCGCACCGAGTATGGACTGCTGCAGCAGGCCACGTGCCAGCTCGCGCTCTGGGAGGACCGCCACGTGCGCGTGGCCGAGCCGCTGCGATTGCACGCACTGCCCGAGCCGCTGACAACGGAGCTCGAGCGGCGCCAGCGCGACGTGGACGAAAACGCCTGCGTGCCGCGCACGCTCGACGCGGCCTCGATCGCGTACGCAACACCGCATGCGTTCTACACGTCGCTACGAGCAAAGCAACGCTCGACACTGCCGCCTCCGCCCATTCTCAACGACTCCCACGCCACGCTTTGCAACGAGTTTCGCGGTGCCCACAGCGGCTGGGACTATTGCTTGCCCATCACGGGCCGCAAAGACGCGCCGCATTGCGACGCGACGGACCGCATGGATCTGCTGGACCCGACCGCCGGCGACCGCCCGTGCTTTGGCAGCGTGCTGCACATGCTGCTGGTCGATGTGTACAACGAGATCCACCGTGTGGGCGGTCGCCCGGCCGTGCTCTTTGGGACGCTGCTCGGGGCCGTGCGTAATGGCTCGACCATCCCGTTCACCGAGGACGCCGACGTCGGGTACGTGTGCCACAAGCGTTTCGCACTCGCGACGCTGCGCGAGGCACTGCGCGTGCTCGGGTACCACGTGTTCTACCAGGGCGTCTGGCGTGTGTGCGTGGCACCGACGCACCCGCTCGCCGGCGTGCTCTACGACCCAGCGATGACGACCACGCGAAAGCACAAGGTGCCGTACGTGGACCTGTACGCGATGAGCCCCGAGGGAGCCGACCGCTGGTTTGTCGAGAAGATGGAGCACGACCGTCGGATCCCTCGCGACAAATTTGAGCCGTACTCGCAGGTCCAGCTCAACGGCATGGCGTTTGATACGGTCGCGGACCCTCTGGACTTTCTCGTCCACGAGTACGGCCCCAACTATCTCACGCCCAAGCCCCGCGAGGACGCAACGCCGTCGAAGACGACCACCACGCCAAACTCCACGGTATGAATAGATCGACCCCCCCACGTATCGATATCCGTCAGTACCAAGGGGCACGGGTCCATGGAGCCAACGGAATCCTCATCTCCATCCGCTGCGGCGTTGTTCTCGCTGCAGGTTGCGATCGACGAGCTCGCGTTGCGTCCTCCGGCAATCGCTGGGCTGTCACCACCGGCGTCTCGAAACTTTGTACTCGGCTTCCAACTGCTTCAATTCGACATTGTTCTGTTTGATGCAACGACATTGAGCGAACGCGATGGCCTCGTGGAGCTCAGCGACCAGCACGCAGCAGCGGACGGCCAGTCCTGTTTGTTGGAAAGCGACGCGCAGCAACTCGCGCAGGCCATCCGTGACGACGCGAGTGCCGCGCTGGTGTTGCTGGTATTGCAGCGCGAGGAGCAACGCGCGCGGCTCGTGGCGTTTGCGTGCGTTCCATTGGAGCTGCCTCACGTGGCATTTATGGGGAATGGAAAGGTGCCGCGTGTGAGCGAGTGGGTGCATATCGAGGCGACGTGGCCGTTGCTTGACAATGCGCACGCGACGCTCGGCAGCGTCCACGGAAGTGCCACGTTGGCGTGTCTCGGTCGTGCACTCGCCCCGCATTTGACCGAGCGCGTTGGGCAGAGCATGCAGCTGATGAGAACGAACCGATCCATGGCGTTACCGGCAGCGACGAGCCGGTCCAGCAGTGCGACGTCCGACGAATCTCGTGATAACGACCAGAGGACAGAGGAACCAGACACCCCAAGCAGCATCGCGGCTGTGGCACCAATCGACCAAACGACAGACGTCGCCAAGATCTCGCGGACTACATCGCCGGTCAGGCGTCCGCAAGCCACGCAAAAGCGCGAGAAGCTGCGTGACGTCTCGGTGCAGTGCTCGGATCCGGATGACGACGATGCGAGGCAGCCCACGTCGATTCTGATCCGTGGAGGGGTGGTCAGCCCCCGTGGCGTCGTGCGAGACTCGCCTAGAGGCAAGATCGTGGACGAGTTGGATCACCTTCGGATCGGCGTGACGGGCAGTCCACGCAGGAGCCGCGATCGGATCCGCGTGACTCACATCACCCGCGGGTCAGTGCAACGATTCCCACGTCACCTACGCCAGGACGCGCCGTTTTATTTGGAGGCAGAACTGCCCCCTCCACTCTTCTTCCACCGACCCAAGCACCCCACGCGCACCACTACTGGGTAAAAGCACCACGTGTTGAGATGCTGCTGATCACCAACTTCAACGTGCATGACAATATTCCACAGTCTTGATGCCAGATCAGTTTGGACGCGGGTCGTCGGTTCGCCCATTCGAATGGGACGTGTGCAAACGCGTGCTATGAATACCAATCGATCCGCAACGGATGCGATCTTGCCTTTTCTGCGATCTTTGTCATGGCAGCCCCTGGATGCCCGCTCGCTGGACTCGCCTCTCGTTCGGAAACCTCAAACACCTCACTCTCGGTTTTCTTAAGCCAGTCCCAACTCACTCCACCACTTCAAGTTCACCATGGCCAAGAAGCAGGACAAGAAGCAGGCCGCGCCGGCCCAGCAGGAGCCGAAGCCCGCGCCGGAGAAGAAGGG
>JAADVY010000720.1:0-13086 GCA_023336035.1 Pythium plurisporium
ACTCTTCAAAAAGAAGGGGGAGGAGATTCCCCGCTGCGGGGGACGAGAGGAGCGCTGCAGGTCTCTGCGACCCACGCGAATCAACCGCGCCAGCGAACCGGAATCCCAAAAGGGGGGAGATGGGGGGAGGTCGTGGAACAGAGAAATGCCGCGAGTTGAAGTGAGGTGAAGCCCCGTCATCCGCGAGAAAGGACGGTTTAGTATCGGATCGTATTCTATCCAATGAACGCGCTTTGTCTTATTCATTGGTTGAAATTATGCGTTTGTTCGCAATCACCGTGACTAGATGATGATGATTGGCTGAAATGCGAAATGATTGGCAACAGTGCGTCGCATGCGCTCGCGCTGATCAGTCAGAACCACCATGTCTCCGCTCGCTACAGCATCCACTGCAATCCATTGAAACACAGCGATGATCAGTCCGTGCAGCTAGTTACAGGGCTTTGAGATCCATGGACGCGCTCGCAGCAGATCGCGTGTGGCTCCATCTTTGATCCCAACTCTCTCAATTGTGGAGCCAGGATTGCGTTGTGGGTGCAAATATCCACCAATCCAGAGACTTTATCATTCATCTCTTTCCCAATACGCTTCGATGATTGGATAATAAAGGCTCAGAAAGCCACGGTTTGACCACTGTGAGTAATCCGACCATGGCGATGGATGAGCTCAACAGCACCGGACCTCCTTTGCCAGAAGGGTTCTCTTTCTTGCTCGGTCTCCGCACGCGACAGACAGACACAACTCAATTCGCCATCGTCTGCTCAAGCTCCTCCTCCTCCGCCTCCTTCCTCTCACTATGGGCCGCATCGCCGATCGCTTCAACCTCGAGAAGCAGGTGACATTCTACATGTCGTACCACTACAACACGATCAACCAGTGGATCCATTTTGCGTGCATCTGGCCCATTTTGGTCACGGCCGTCTGCATGCTCGCCGAGACGCCCGCGCTGATGGAGCAGCCTGCGTTCCTCAAGGAGCTGCCGTTCGGCCAGTACATGGTACTCAACTACTCGGCCGTCGCCGCGGCGATCTACATGGCGTGGTACATCGCGCTCGACATCTTGTACGTCGAGCTCTCCATTACTCGCTGTTGGAACATAAGACTGACGTTGTGTGTGTGTCTCTCTCTCTGTTGTCTAGTGCTGGTTCGCTGGGCGCGGCGCTCGTGTTCGCGTCGTACATTTTTGGCAACTACCTCGCGCAGACGGCACCGACCAACTACGGCGTCGCCGGCTGGCAGATCGCGCTGCCGATCCACATCGTCGCGTGGATCGCGCAGTTTATCGGCCACGGTGTGTTTGAACGCCACAAGCCGGCGCTGCTCGACAGCCTCGACCAGGCGATTGTCACGGCGCCGATGTTTGTGCTGCTCGAAGTGCTCTTCTCGCTTGGCTACCGCAAGCAGTTCTTCGCCAAGGTGATGAAGCAGGTCGAGATCAACGTCAAGGCCTTCCACGGCAAGAGCATGTAATGTGCTGGATGTGACTATCCTGCATTCTATCCCGATCAATGGAAATGCCTATGTATGCCCGATACGATATGATTTGACTTGAATCGATTATTCATCAGAGAGAGGGCTGAGATGCGCAGTCGCAAATTTCCCGTCGTGTTGGAGAAAATGATTCGACGCACCACACATACTGCTGCGTACCGAAAGATCTTCGCCACGACGATCTGTTGTACTACGTAGTATGTAGCACACTCAGCAACGCTGCCCTCTGCCGAATTGGAAGCGGTGCTCGGTCTCGTTCGAGTTTGATCCCATTTGGTTTCAATCATTTGTTCGCTCTCAAGCCCGTTGGTTTCAATATAGAAGCTCACAAGCGAGCGATTCTTGCTCAACATTTCGGTCACGTAAATGTCCCGGGCGATCCGAACGGAGAACGTCAACTTGTAGTAATAAAGGATCGTTCGTCGAGTTTGAGGTCGAGATCGAGAATCTCAAGTGGATGCCGTCGACATCTAGCGGTGGGGAGGCGTTGTTTATCGTCATTGTATTCGAGATGCAGATCCTTGATTTCGAGATGCCCTAACCTGGGACACCAATGAAGAATATCGACATCCACCGGAAGTCACAATACTGTCGACTGCGATCCTCCAAGATGAGTGAGTCGACAACGCTGGAACGCAGCACGTACCCCAACCATTAAGCTCGTTCTTTTCCGATCCATAACATCCGTGAGGGGGTTTATCAACTTGATCGAGGTCACAAGATTATCAGCATGAGCAAGCGCAGCAAAGCAGGCGGCGATCAGCCGTGTAGGAGTGAACAAATCACGACCATAATAATCACTGCACTCCGGGCACTTGTCGAAGCCTTCACAGAAGCCACAATGTCCCCATCGTTTTCTTTCGCCCACGCTATGGGAGCTGCTTTTTCCGTGGGGAAATGTGGTTCTAGTGATAAGATCCAAGATAGGATTCCATGGAGTGAGCTGAACCCAACCAACTCTTCGTTGACACATCTGAAAATCGGATCACCACGTCGGCTTTGTTGTGGAAACTGAGCTGCAACCGAAACAGACGCGGTCAACCCGGCCAGCTTAGACGTCGAGTGTTTCAGCATGAGCGTAATCTTGGTGATTTGGAACACTACACGATCAATACCGTCCAGCAGTTGAATCATCGGCGCGAGATGCAGCATCTCAAACTCGCGGTGGTCGCATCGGCGATACTCACGTCGATCTGGAAGTTACTAACTCGTCTGTCTCGACCGGCTCGCTGTCCAGCATGTCCAGGAATCGCTCCCGCACAACACGCGAGCTCGACAGACTTGCGTAGATCTGCTTGTACGGCATACGCGAGCACCTCGAGCACTTTGCGTCGCGCGCGCTGCTCGTTCTGCGCCACGGCGCGCGCCGACCCGTGGTCGTTGACGTGCACGATATACCGCCAATGACGACACAGCGGCGCGTCCGCACGCGCGAGCTACGGGCGAAGCAACGCATCCATTGCGGTGGGCTCGGCCCAGGTTTCCCCTGTGTTACAGTGCTGGCCAAAATGTTTCGCACACCGGTTTTTTTTGTCATAACTTGTGAACGGTTGGGAGTTTGAGCGTGCTGTTTGGATATGACACGTGAAACGCCACGCCCAATAACATATCTAAACAGCGTTCTGAGGTGCGGCACGTGTCACCGCCATTTCCCCCAAAAACATGAAAACGCCCAAGGACAGAATAAATTCGCACACCACCCTATATTTAAACCAAGTTAAAAAGAGTGATTGTCACCTAGTAATGGGTCTTGCCCCCACGGCAGCGGAGGACCTCGGTGAGTCGGTTGGGCATGGAGTCGACGAGGTTCTTCAGTGTGCCGACATCAAGGCTCTTCCAAGCGGCTGTGATAGCGGTCTTGAGCTCCTCGACGTTCGCGTACTGCTTGCCGTTAGCGTAAACCTTGGCCGACAGCATGTTCCAAACGTTCTCGATCGGGTTGAGATCGGGGAAGCGTGCCGGCCAGTCGAGCACCGTGGTGTCCATGTCGGCGAAGAAGGCGCGCGTCTGGCGGGACGTGTGGATGCTTGCATTGTCCTGCTGGAAGTAGAACTCTGTATTACATAGAAAGTTCCCCGGACAAGTTCAATGTACCTAGTGTAGTACTATTCCAGTTCTGGACTTGTCCTATAGTAGGTCAGTTTGAAAACCAGCTGGTCCAGTGGCGGGAATCTCGATATGCATTCGAAAAAAAAAACGAGAGAGAGATGGAGCTGCTGCTCGCGCCGTGGCTCGCGCGTGCGGACGCGCTGTACGCGAACTGGCGCCGCATCATCCACGGACCGATGGCTGTGGACATCGAGCCGCGTCGACGCGCGGCGTTCCACTTGAAAAGTCCGCCCGAGAACGCCCGCGCACGATTTCACGACCAGATCTATAATGGCGCGCGTTCCGTGAACACGAACACCCAGCCCGCGATGCGCGAGCTGCTCGAGGTGCTCGCGTTGGCGTTGCGAGTGGATGAACGCACGTGCGCGGAGCTCGCGTGTGCCGGCCAGGAGCGGATGAGTATGGCCACTCGCATGCCGTTCGAAAAGAACGAGCGACTCGCCGTCCACATCGACGCCGATCTGACACCAAAGTCGAAGCCGGATACCGCGTTTTTCAAGGCATTTTTTTGTCGACTGGAACGAAGAGACCGCGAGCATGCAGTTCAAGGACACAAAAGCCGCGCGCACGAAGATGCTCGGCGAACGTGAATGGACTGGCCAGCGATTCGATGTCGCACTCAAGCTCGCGCTGCGAGCGGACAACAACGAGCACAGATCCATGAAGCTTGACCCGATGCTTCAAGTGCTCGACAATATCGACCGCCACGTGTTTCGCGTCACGAATATCACGCTGCTGATCAAGCACTCTGCGTTCGAACTGGACCAGCTGACCGAGCTGTTTCGTCGCATTCACGGCTTTCGCGACGAAGCGAACGTCCGCATCCGCTTTCAAATGTGTCACGATCTCAGCGCTACAGTGGATCTCAAGGAATGGAAGCCTCTTTTGGATCTGATCGCTCGCAAGTCGTTCTCGCAGACTCCCAAGAAGACGCAATGGGCCATCGAGGCCGTGTGCGGAGGCGCCGGTCTTGAAAATGAGCCTGAATGTGGACGTGATCGCTGGCATGTGACGACCGATCCGCGCCTTGTTGCGGCGTGTTTCTCGGCACTGTCCCATGCTGGCGACCACGTCACTTCAATTGACGTGAAGAATCCGCTGTGGGATAAGACAAGCGACTACCGAGCGCCGAGAGGCCGGGGAACGCGTGCGCGATGGCTCGGCTATTTGCTGCGCGCCGGAGTGGTCGACCGACTCACACTGGACGAAGAACACTTGACGAAGAATGCTTTCTACGAGATGGCGGCGGTTTTCGAAGCGCCGACCCGTGAGGAATGCTTCCGATTGCTACGGAAGAACGAGTGGCACCGCCCGTTGGAGACGCGTTACGAAGATACCAAGTTTGAGCACATTGACGATCCTCAACAATTTCTGACCGATGGCCGTGAAGTGATCGGTCCCATGGAGCCAGCGGAGAGAAGCGCCAATGAGAAGTCCAACGAAAAAGGTTTCAAAGACGTCTTCCTCGTCGGTTACGGACAGTGCAGCATCCCTAGTGCATACGCCGATGCATATGCTGACATGGTGAGAGCCACCGCTTCAGTTCCCGAGACCAAATCTAGGCTTAAATCACTGGTAATTCGGCTCCGGAATGCAGAGGTTCCCCTTGAGACGGTCCTCGTGATGGTCGGTGAACATCTTGAAGAGTTGACAATTGACGCGCACATGGGACTTCCTCTGTCGACACTTGTGGGTGCTCTACGAGTGTGCCCAAACCTGAGGCGTTTGCATTTCTCGGTGCTGGAGCTCGCCTCTGCTGACGACAAGCAACGCATGCCTCCGTCTACCGGACGTAAGCACCCGCTTCGCGACCTGAAGGTCATCCTGAGATTGAGTGAGCGGTCGTCTGGGCTCAAGGCATTGAGCAAATGGCTCGTATGGTTCGGGATTGAACTCAATGAACTTCGATTGGAGCAACGAGGGAATCCGTGCTCCGTCGTCGATGCTGCTCTCCCAGCGGTGGATAAGATGGTTCGCACGTGCTGCCGTTCAGCATCAATCATCAAATTTTCTGGTCTCGCCGTTGACTACATGCGTCAACTCTACAAGAAAGGTGCTCTCGACTATGCTCAGCTACAGACACTGATCATTGAATGCGCGCCGTGGTCGACCACGCCATGGCTGGATCTTTTCTCGGCACTCAGTAACCCCAAGCACCCGTTGACCCGCTCACTTCATACGCTCTCCATTTTCAATACAAGCCACTTTGAGCCGCACGTCCTGGACAAGATGGTCGAGATGCTACCGAAGAACCTCTGGCTCGTCAACTTTCGTCTGACTGTGTACGGATTCCGGGACCCTCGCTTGGCGGACACCAACGGGATCCGATTGGAACGCCCCACATCGCCGTTTTACATGCGTCACAAGGCAGCATTCTTGAGCGGCATTCAGACCACGGATTTGCCGGTTGAGTCCTTTGTCGTGTCCAAGATCTTCCAGTTCGTGGCTGCTCGTGAGACCCGTCGTGTCATCGTCTTCTAATGAGAAAGGTTCTTCGACCTCACGATCAGCCACGACCATCCATTTGCATGTGGCCAACGAAGGAGACGAGTTCGTCAACCGGCCCATGTTCAGCGTTCTTATTGTCGTGCAACACTGCTTCTCAACACGAACAACCCATTTTTCGTATGCATCTCAGGCCTTCGTTCTATCTACTTATGTCTCTGACGAACGCCGCATGTGCGAAAATGTGAAGTACTGTTACATGTATAGTTATCATATCTCTAGCTCAGAACTTTGGTGCCTGACGAAAGCTTTGCTTGCGCACTAGCGTCACTTGCTGGCCAATCACCATCATCTTGACCGGAGCAGTCAGATGCTGCCGCAAAGCGTTCACCGTTCGGTTTTCGACCGACAAGTTCGTCGAGACGGCCGTGCCGCTGGATGCCGAGTGGGATACCCGAGGTGACGACGCGGCGAGCACGAGGCGCTGTGCCTTGCCCGCGAAGAGGCAGAACCAGTAGGTCTGGAGTACCATGAGCAACACGAGCACCGTGTCGATCGGGATGGTGAAGGCCAGCGGCAGGTCCGTGCGACCAGTCACTACGAACGAGACCGCGTGGTACACGCAATCGAGCGGGTACACGTACAGCCGCAAGTAGCCCCAGCTGCCGAGCAAGAGGAAGTAGACCGTCGCTACCAATGGCTTTCGGTCCGTGTCCACAGCGAGAAAGTAAATGTCTGCACACACAAGAAAGAGGTCAGTTGTCGGTTCCTGAGCGATGCAGATGCGGTAGAGTCAAACTTACACTCGCACATATCGCAGGCGTCATTCAAGAACCCGATGAGCGTACCGATGGCGATCAAGTTGCCGAGATACGAGCTTCCGATGAGTAGCATCGCGAACAGATCGTGGACCACGACTTCGAGCGTCTGCCGGTCAAACGGCTCGAGAAGCTTGAGCACGAGACTGTGCGCCTGGAACGCGAACTGCATCATCACGTACACCCGAACCACGCGGCTTGGTGCTTGATCCAGGTTGGAGAGAGAGTTGATGGCATCGCCTGACCCGCCGAGTGATGTCGGGAACCACACCTGATCGTGGAGAAGAGCGAACCCGATGACTGTCATGACCGTGAAGTAAATCAACTTGAACAGCGAGTGCGCAAAGCGGTGGACGCGGTACGGCACTTCGCGCTTCTCGGGTGAGAGCACGCTCATCGCGACGCGTTCAAAATACGGCTCCGAGGCGCGATGCAATACGATCAGCAGCGCCGTGAAGACAAGCGCGAGGGAAAAATCTCGAACTTGGGGCATCTCCGGGTTCGCGTCGAACGCACCACGCTCTCGGACTGTCTTGACACCAAAGTACTCGGTGCCAAAGCCCGGAACGAGCAGTGCGAGCGTGGGGAGCAGCGCGCGCTCGGTCGAAGTGTACTCGTAACTGGCCATGGAAGTCTCACTATGGGAGGGGGTTGTCGATGTGACCGTTGGGGGTCAAAAGGAAGAATGGGAGACGGCGGTGGCGGGCCTCACGGATTTCCAGTGGCCACTCAGGCTCGCGCGGCCACAGAAAATTGTGAGGCAAGCGTTTTCATCACCCATTGCCATGAGCAGTTGGACCTGAGGCAGGGCAGCCGAGCCGTCGCACTGCGCAGCATGTATAGGAATTGTATCGAGGGACTCTCTTGCGAGTCTGCACCCATCGATTTTGAAATAACCGGGTCTTGTCGCACGGTCGTTGAGTCCAGGCGGTCATCCGGATACGAATTCCCCGTGTCCCGTAAAGTCACTCTGACGTTTCAATCAAAACAAAAAGATTCCATCAGGTAGCGAGGTTGGTCCCTTGTACAGTACGTAGGCAGCGTACAGTACTGCAGTATGGGTGTGGACCCAAGTGTCCCACACGGTTGCGCTGAACTCTGACTTGTCTCCGTGGACAGGCGATGGCTTCAGACGCGGTCAAGTGCACGTTTACCACAATGGGTGCCATCCTGACAAACCATCCGACAGATCTGTGACGTGTGAACGGAGCCCCCGGCTCACTCAGGTTGCCTAAGGCAGTACGTTGTACGCAGCTGGCGGGCAGATCACGATCTGTGGTCTCTCGGCGATCAATCCACGTACTGTACTGCTTCTGAGGAGCTGCTATAGTACTCTACCAGCAGCCAAGGCCATGTACAAAAGAGGCTGGCGATCGAAGTGGAGGAGATCCAGCTTCTTGGCCGTATTTTAGACTCGACGTATTGAATGTCGCAGGGGCCTCCTCGCACTGTACAGCACCAAGCTTGCTACTACGGTATCGACACGAGAACCTGGCGGATCGCGGGCTCTGCTGCGAACTGGAAGACCAGGCTCACCACGAATGATTCCCATGCCACGCTCGTGGTGTGGAGTATGCTCAGAAACGCCGCCTTCTGTGGCATCGAGAGCCGCTTCTTGATGCGGAGAAGCGAGATCCCGTTTGTCTCGGCTATCGCAGACAGGGGGCGTTCGTTTTGCCGACCTTCCACCCACAGTCGGAAATTAACCAATGAGCGGTTCGCGGCGAGCATCTCGACCATTCTGCCTCCAGCAAACGGGCCGAGGTTCGGGATACGGATGGACAACGAGTGGAGCGAGTGAGTGAGAGGGTGCGTGGGCGAGCTCAGTGCAGCTGCGAGTCTGCCAAATGTTTGACTTGACCAGTGCACCTCCCAGAACTCGAGCGAGTGCAACTTTGGAAAAGCAGATGTGTCTTGGTTGAAGATTGGCAGCAAAAAATCGACTGGAAGGCCCTCGAACGCGAGAATCGAGCACGAGCGACAGCAGGTGGCAACCATGGTCTCTATTACAGAGCAAGCCGCCTGGCTCAGCGATCGACTCGAGTTGTCTGCACTCAGACGCAGCTGCTGGAGTTTCAGTCGGAACCACAAAAGCCACCGGCTCAGCGCTTGAAACCCAGATGACTGATTGTCTACATGGAGATGAAGGTCCAGTTCCTCGAGTGGGTGGCCATTTTCTACTGCCTCGGGCAGATCCAGTTCATCGTCGCTCGTCGAGAGATGCAGTTGCTTGAGGCGAAGTCGACGCAAATTTGGACACACATTGAGGATGTGAACCAACGCTGCAAGCGGCAATTGCACATTGCCTGCTTCAATGGTAAGACTCTCCAAGTGCTCGATTAGAGACAGAAGCCGCCGTATTGGCTGCTCGGGTGGAATATGTGACCCTGTGATGCTGCGATCACGTTCGGAAATGTGTACTGTGAGGCTTCTCAGCGTTGCCTCGCGCCCAGGAAGACTAGCTCTCGCTTGTGTCATTGCGTTCACCAGGTCGATGTGAGCGCGAGGAATGCTGCACTGACCATAGCCGACCAAGAAGACGTCGACATAATCTTCACTGACGTCTACTTCGCTCGAGTCGGCCATGACGGCCAGCACTTGATTTGTATCAGATAGAAATCGTGCGGGTGCGTCAATGTGGTGGTAGGTAAACCCGTCGTTGTCGTCGGGGTCTTCATGCGCTCGATTCCATCGCTTCCGCCACAGTTTGGCGAAGCAGTTCTCACTCGGCGCAAGAATCTCGGCAATCACGTTGGCGTCACGCATCGTCAGCTTCCTTTCCGTCCAGTGGAGCGTGTCGACGGCACCAGAGCAGAGCAGATATCCGAGCCACTGGGCATGCGTCTCTCGGTGAGTGATCTCATCGTTCTCGGTCCGGGAGTGCTCAAGCGGGTTGAATAATCTGATAATGGTCACGTGATTCCCTGCATGTGCAAGCGCTGAGAGGTACGCGCCCAGGAGTCGAGGGTCCTTTTTCGGTGGATTTTCATACTCGCTGCGATGGTGAACAGTGAATAATGCTGAGATCCCCCACTCGGTTTTCTTGCATGTATCCCCCGTGCTCGCGATCTCGCTGGGAAACGTCTCTCGGATGAGCAAATCAAACAGCGTCTTCCATTTACCCAGATCAACGACTTGTCCCCTGTCGTGGCTGGCACTCTATTTGATCTCGACGTTCGCCTCGCCACGAAAGCTGTGGAGCAGCCGGATGAATTCGGTCAATTCTTCCATCTCGAACGTCGAAGAACTGATCGAGAGATTGATCTGCGCGACGCGAAACACGGTACGATCGATATCTTGGAGCAGCCCGATCAGTGGCGCGAGCGACAGTCGTCGGCTTCGCTGTACTCCGGCCTGTATCGACAACTGCAGCGTGAGCTTAAAGCGTTGCCCACGCATCGCTTGCGTCTCATCCACCAGCATTGCTAGCGCTGCATAGCTCATCTGGAACGCTTCGCTCGCCGTCTCGTGGCTCCAGTCGGCGAAGAACCCTTTGTAGATCTCCTCGTTGGCCAGTGAGTCGGACGGCACAACGGCTTGGACGACCACGCTCAAGTGTTCGTCATTCTGGAACGGTTCCCCACTCAGTGGCGACATAAACTGATTGTTCGCACACGCCATCTCCATACACTCGCGTGGATCCACACGCAGCGCGAGTGCGAGTATCTCCAGCACATCGCGGAGCCTGCGTTGGTCGTCGGGGCCAAACTGCCGCTTGCGGGAGAACTCGCGCTCGAGCCACGACAAAAACACGCATTCGATGCGTAAAACCAGAGCAGCTCGCGGTCCCACGCGCCTCCTCGCAAGGCGCGACGCCGGTGGACGACGTTGCGCCATTGCGCACAGAGCTCATCGGCCGGCGCGAGCCATGGCGCGAGAAGATCTTCCATTTTTCAGATGAATCCACGTGACCGCTTCAACCCCAGTTTCTGCGGTGATAGGTGGACCTACAATAGACGCTTGGAGCTCTATTGTAGGACATGTTGCACTTGGCGGCAGGTATTTCGGACGTGGGTGCGAGCGAACGCAACTGGCACTCCTTGGTGCATGGCCGACGCGACATGCGAAACACGTTCACCAAGTGGTACTGCAGGCGATGCGCCTCGCGGACCGGTCCAAGTCGGGTACGCCGTGAGTGGCGAGAGGAAACCGCCGATGCCGAGCAGCATTGCGAACAGCGTGATATAGTGGAGGCAGGGTTCGAATGAGTGGGTCGAGAATAAATGGGCAGGGGGACAAACAAAAAAAAAAACACCCAGAGAGCATGTGAACAATTGGGTAACCTAGCCAACAGAGAACTGTATGAAGAGGGAGTATGCAGAATGTAGAGTGACCAGCAAGAAACCAGCGCATGTGCGGATCACCTAGTAGTAGATGAAGTCGGGGTTGCGCTCAACTTCCTCGTCACTTGACTCGTCTTGCGTGGCACTGATCTCGTCGTAAAACGCGGCATCGTCCGGGTTGGCGGCGTTCTGGTTTAAGAACACGTGCACCAACTTCTCCTCTCGGTCTTCGTTGAGGCGGTTGCGGATGTTGCTGTGGACAAACTTGTGAGTTGAGAAGTTTCTTTCAGACGCCGCGGTGCTGCATGCGCAGGAGAAAACAACAAGAGCAAACTCACGGATACGTGGAAACTGAGTCAAACTGCACCAGTAGCTATAGGGAGAGATGGTGCGTTCCTCGATCGCCTTCGACACTGGCGACTTCGCGTTTCGGAGGCGCTGCAAGTGCGTTGAGTAATAGCCCAGCTCCGCAGCCACTTCTGCCGCCTTGACCGGGCCCTCAGCCCATCCACAGAGGAGGTTCTTGACGTTGAGTCTGGTGTTGGCGTCCATACCGTCACCACCATACTTTGGATCCAACAGAAACGCCACACCGTGTGCGTCGCCGTACACGAAGTCGAACCTCTACTTCACACAGCGTCTGATCGCGTTGCTGTCGCCAACAGGCAGCTGCATGTCGTGAAAGGACACGTCCAGCGTCAGAAACATCTCGTACACGTCCGATATGGGCGTTTCGTTGCGCTCAAATTTTTTTTGGAACTTCGCGAGCAACTCTAAAATAGAATTAGCTCGGTCCAGTTCGGACACGAAATTTCCATCCCGCACCAGATCGTGAATGAACCGACGCTTCTCTTTCTTCTTCTTGGTTGGCGCCGTGAGAAACTCGCGACGGGACACCAGAGCATGTAGAATCGGCTCAGACTGACGGACGGTGTCGAACGCCTTCTGCAGCGTGCCCCAGCGCATCTCGACCGGCATGGCGAGCGCAGGGACGTTCTGCAGCTGATGCGCAGCACGCACTTCAGCACGTAGGAGCACGTTCTTTCGGAAAAACTTGATCAACTTGAGGCAGCCTGATGCGAGCTTGTCCAGCCACTTCAACTTGGTGACGATGTCCTTGGCAAGAAGGTGGATGGTGTGGGCCACACAGCCATGGAGAAAAAGGCAAGGAAACTCGTCTTGAAGAAGACGCCACATTGCACGATTGGCACTGGTATTGTCAGTGATCACGCACGCCACCGACAAAAACGGATACTTGTCCATGACGCGCTTGACATCGTTGGCCAAGAACTCAGAATCGTGGCCTTGTGATCCTGTGTACACAGACTTCAGGAAGAACGCCTCCTTTTGAGCAACAGCCATGTAGTCGATGACCGATCGGCCATTCACATCGGTCCAGCCATCAGTCGTGATCGTGCAGGGCTTCCCATCAAGGGTTACCTTGATTTTCTCGCCCGACGCGGCGTAGGCCGCCTATAAATGGCGCGTCTTTTATTGTCCAAACGGACGGAGCCGCAGCCGACGGATGGAGAGCCTTGAGGGCTGCGTCGAGCGTTGGATGAGCGACCTTCTGAAACGCCATCCCAGTTTCAAAGAACCACTGCGATAGGAGAGATTGGAAGGTACTGAGTGCTTGAGCAGACAAGTCGAACGGGATAAGGCATCAATTCGAGCAAGACGCTGGCGCTTAACCTAACATCACTGACCGAAACAAACGGCATTGAGCTGAGGCGGCCGAAGCATTCATTCACCATGCGCCAAGAAGCATCTTTTCTGAGCGTGCTGGATGTGACCGAGTTGGTGTGGGAATCGTTTGTTGTGGCGAAAATTTTTAGAGCGATGTCCAAACGTCAAATCTGCCTGGGTTTCGCCGCCTGGGTCTGCCTCGCATGTGCCTCGAATGTTGCTCGTGGCAGACCCAGGCACCGACCTACCCAGGA
>JAADVY010000721.1:0-13068 GCA_023336035.1 Pythium plurisporium
CACCACCCTCAATCTCAAGATCGGGCGTCTTGGCATCCACGTAGCCGTCTTCGCCCTTGGCCTTGGTGGCCGACGAGATGTACGAGACACGCTCGACGAGATCGGCTTGTGCGACGGTGGGCATCGTGCTTGGTTCTCGTGTGGAGGGTTGTGCTTGAGTGCTTGGCCGCAGAATGGAGAATGAGGAGGCAGAATGGAAACCAACATCGAGAGGATGGCTCTTCCGTGTCGACGAAAGAGGGTCGTTGAGGGACCTTCTGGAGGAGAGCGACCGTCGTGTGATGGGCTTGATGTGAACAGACGAGGGGCTGTTGCCGCAACAGTGTTGCGGGGGTGTCAACGAGGCATCTGGCCGCTACGCCGGTCCCGCCTCAGATCCCTCGGCTCACAAGAATCATTTTGCTGCAACAGGGAGGCGCTCCTTGTTTCCAATAGCCTCTCATACCTTATGAGTACAAATTTATTACTCATAGCCAATGACCTAGAACAATTCGTAAGTTGTTATAGTTCATCCATTTCGCCCATTACAGTGAGCATGCTTTTGAGTGGGGTAGCAGGTGATGGGAGAGGAGCACGTGATCTGATCTCCCGAGTTCCGAGAGCCGGGACGGCTCCCTTCGTGAGCAAAATTGCGCAGCCCTACTCGATTTGAAAGTGGCATCGCCTCCGAGCCGTGATCTTCAGGAACTGGACGCACACCGAAGATCGCGGTGCTCGCTAGTGTCCGCCATATTCATCGTCCGGAATTGATTGATGGAGCATGCGCTTGATGGACGAGCGCCTCAATTTCTTTAATTTCGGCACCGTGCGAGAGCCCAGTCTTCTAATTTTCCCCCCACGCGTGCGAGAGCGGGGTCCTCACTTCGCGCTTCGTGATCAGGCTCTTGAAGAAGAACGCCTGACACGACGCGAGCACACGAATCAATAATGTACATGCGGTCTTTGCACAAGGAGCCGATGTACTGAAATACATGAAGCAGTTTCCCCAAAGTATCACTGTCACTGGCTTTTCTATGTCATTATGCACTCTTGAGCTCAGGCAGTTTCTTGAGACATGTGGCGAGTGCCCCGACTCAGCTGTCTGTCCATCTCCACGCATTGTGGATAATTACAGTACGCTTTGGCCAACACCCTGTATCCGGATATGCTCGGAGGATGGGCCACCCGGAGGTTCCGGAAGGCGACGCAACGTCGAGACCACTTTGGTCATCACCTTTTCGCGCGTTGGGGGTGGACAGGTGTCACGGAAGGATGTGACTGGAGGTGACAGGTGAGATGGTGCAGTGCGTCCCGAGTTGCGGCACGACAGAATGTTCATGCGTTTATAATACAGTATTTCTCTTTGGAGTGGAATCGCGTGAAACTTTATATAGCCCTGTCTGCCGAGACTGGCCTTTCTGCAGAACACCAGAATCTTCCAGTCACAACCTTTATATTCTCGTCAGACGAGTCAACCTCGAGGGAAGAAGAATTCCACTCCAAAGAGAAATACTGTACCGAGGGGGGTCAGTTGCACGCGGCCATTTGCAACCTTCATCGTACAATTCGCGATCACCTCCGCTCCACGGTGGCATCCTCGATTCTGTTCTGAGATCAATCCAAGCCTAAAAAAAAAAAGAGATTGCAAATCAAGCATGACATTACCATTGGTAATGGAGGCATTAGACACGACTCTCGTCACGCACACACTGGGCGTCGGTCTCTCGCTCCGGACGCTCGGTACAGTTACTTCTTGTGGCAGCCCGTGCCGCCAACAATGCGCAGGCACTTGGTGCTCGGGTAGATCGACATGATGTTGACCATCACCGCCCAGCAGAGAGCAAACGTCAGGTAGAACACTGTGATCGCACCGATGGTCTTGTTCTTGCCTCCCTTGGCCTTGAGCTCCTGCGTCTGGCGCTTTTGTGATGGAAGCAGCGGCAAAAACATCAAGCCGACGACGTTCGCAGCGTACGCAATCAAGTACACGTACGTGACCTGCGTACGCACGTGGTGGGTGTCGGACCTGATAAATTTGCTGCCCACGTCAAAGTGCGAGTCAATGTTCTTGGTGATCGTACTCGCAAAGGTCTGGGAAAGGTTCGTGACCGTCGTGAGCAACCCGTACACCGCTCCCTCGTTGCCCTCACCAGCGAGTTCAACCACCACGTACGTCGCGATAATCCAGCCCACGCCGTAAGGGAGGTACTCGAGAAGCGGTGGGCCAAGCCAGAACCACTGCGAACGAATCACATCCCACGTCGTCAGCATTGTTGTGAAGGCGTCGATCAACGTCGTCAAGATCAGTGTAATCGCGTGCATCCATCGCCAGTTCCAGTGGAGTCCCCACTTGCCGGTCGAAAACAACACGATCGCAAAGATCACATTGCTGAGCACCGTCGCGATTGTATCATTGAGTGGCGTCGCCTTGGCCCAGTATTCTTCAATTGGTGACGACACGGTCTGCGTGAGGTTCTCGAAGATACCCGAGAAGAACTTGTACGCGATGACCTGGTACATCGCACGCGACTGCAGCAGCTCCCAAAACTCGGAGATGTAGTTCTTGAAGTTGACGCCCGGGTGCTTCTCCTCCTTGATGAAGAACCACGCGAACGGGAACGACGGGAGTGTACAGATCGTCAGGATCAGCATGAGCTGCGGGAACGAGAGCGAAAAGTCGAAGGTCCCACCGTAATCCTTGCCGTTGAAGAGGAAACCCGTCAGCATGTTGGAGCACGCCACAAACACCGTACGCACAAAGTAGATCGTGGTCTGGGTCGTACCGCGTACCGCCTCTGGCTCTCGTTGGGCGAGCTCCACGGTCACAGCATCACAGGCCACATCCGCACCGACGTAGCCGACCGCAGCAAGCATCATAAGGATAATGAACTTGTGGCCGCGGTCCGGAGCGTCGTTGTTGATACCAGTGGCGTAGTCCTCCGCCGTGTAGTTGGCGATGGGCTTGTCACGAAGCGAACGGTCGAGGTAGTACGGTCTGCCGATCTTCATGCACGCCATAATCAGACACATGAGTGTGCACATACCCCAGCCGATCATCATGAACGGACGACGACGGTAGCCGAAGATCGGGAAGCAATCCGTGAGGATGCCGTACAGCACCTTGAACGACCACGGGAGGTTGAGCAATACCTTGGCAGACAAGATCTGCGTGCCTTCCATGTTGAGGTAGTTCTGCAGCACGGGGTACACCGTCGCTGGCAGCGTGCCGTAGACGATGCCAACGGCCGCGTACTGGATGAGGAGACCGATGTAATCACGTCCCCAGATGTGTGGACGGCCACCGGCACGGAGCGCACCGCCTTCGAGATCATCAAAAGTTGGCGTTTTGGCATCGCCGTAGACGTCGTCTTTGGCTTTGGAGGCCGACGAGATGTACGAGACACGCTCGACCAGGTCGGCTTGCGAGGTCGTGGGCATGGCTCGTCAGTTCTGGGGAATGGTTGCTTGTGCCCTGGGCGGTCGATTGACGAATGAGAAGATGTAGGGTGCGCCGCGAACGAGCTACCCAGTTCACAGACTGGTGTCGCGGACGAAGAGGGAGAGAGAGGAGGCACTGGGTGCCAACTCAACGAACAGTGCCAATCTATTGTACGGCAGACCACACCTCACACCATGTTGCGCCCGCTCTCACGGCATTTGACCACGAACCGTTCCGTTCTTAAGTGGTACTTCATTTGTCGAGGCTACTAGTTGATGCTGTATCAAATTGCCATTCCGAAAAAACGTGACGTGATTACGGCCCTGCTCTCTGACCACACAATAGATAATCATGTGATACATTGAAACGGGGCATTTCGGACCGCAATCGTGCCATCCCTGCATTCGAAGCGTGCGCATTGCGAGCTTTTGGCTCTCTCGTGATGGCCAACGCGGGGCATTTGAATGCTTGAACTATCGCTGTCCCACGATGCGCTCATCAAGAGTTCTTCTCGGCGGTGCTGTGTTGCAAAATTAAAACGTTTGGTTTCAACCAGGTCTTCTCGTGCTCAAGAATTAAAACCTCCACGTTGAAGTTGAGCTGGTCCGCCTGGTCGGGGAGAACACGCAGAGAGTGTCTCGACCCACCAAGTCTTTTATCCACAATGGGCCTATTGACTGCATCTTTCGATTACCTCCTACAGCTAGTAACACTTCTTCGCACATGAAGAGTTGATGCCCTATGTTACGCTCTTGTTCCTTTTGATTTACTCTTTTATTGAATATTGCTTCTTCGTCGAGCGGCCCGATGAGACTGGCCCTGCTTTGCTTGAGCCAGGTTCCGAGCCCGCCTCACATAAAATTCGTTGGCGCTACAGTATTCTTGACACCCAGCGGTTTGAGCGAGACGAGGTGTTTGTGCTTTGAAAAATCGCGCAAACAGGTTGGTTGGGGTGATGGCCGCTCAAGACATGGGAGTCGCTCCAACGAGTGGTCTCTCAGGGGGACTCTAGACGTAACACTGCCTGAGATCATCGTGCTGTACAGCGCAATAGGTGTGTATCAGCCGGGCGACCTGGTTTCGGAAGAGACAGCTGCGTGGAGCTCATTGAGTGCCTTTGTTCAAGTGAAGCCCTCGTGAACTTTTGAGGGTGGTTGGTATCTGATGGGTGTTCAAGTGCCCGAGATGGATTCGAAGAGCAGTACTAACGGCTGGAACTTCGACTTGGAAAAGTCGAATGTCGTTCGACTTCAAAAGGCTCTTCACCCACAACGACACATCTCCCTAATGAGCCAGTTTGCATCGATTGCGACACTCCTTGAAAGATGCTTTTAAGCTCCCCATGCACATCGTCAATGCGTTGAATCTCAGGCGGCATTATAATTTCTCTGTTGGGTAGAGCTCTAGCATCATACTACCAGCTACGAACCTGTGCTGCTTCATACACGATGGTTTGCACTGCAGTCCACGCGCTCGTTGATGCACTCGAAGCCCACTTGCGGATGTGAGGCCGTCTGTCTTACAATACGTGACATTGCCCCAACCTACAATATCTCGCACTACACACAATAGAGCTGACAACCTCAGTGTCATCAATCGTGTGGAAGAACTCGTGTTCCATTGATTTCGCACGCGCGGCACTGCATTTTAGTAGTATTTTACTCCTGAATGGCCTTGTGGTACGCTTCAAAATCGAACTCGTGCGGTCGGTTGTTGAACTTGTCGACCCAGTCGAAGAGCTTCTCGTCCGCGTAGCTAGTCAACAGCTGCTTGAGTAGCTTTTCCGATTCCTACAGGCGGCATCACAACGGTGAAATGGTGACCACGAGAGCCGACCTAATAACGAGAAACACAACGTACCGGCTTGTCGAGCATGTTGACAATATCGGCTCGGATCAATCCCATGTCTTTCTTCTCGAGCAGGTCGTCAAAGAGCGAGACCGTGAGACAAGGCGGCGCGAGCGCAGGGTTCTCCTTGAACGCCTCCAAGTACGTCACCAAAAAGCACTTGTCCTGGAACTGGCAGAGCATGTTGAAGAACCCGCCCTGGCGGTTCACGGGGATCACAAAGTACGGCGCCGACTTGGCGCGCTGCTTGAGCGTCTTGTACTCGTCTCCACTCAGCGTTACGGCCACGGCGTCGTCCTTGGCGGCGTGGTAGTCGGCCCAGATCGTGGAGATCTGCGCCGGCTCTTCGTTCGCGAGCAGCTCCAGCTTGACGATCTGCTGGAGCGACAGCGGCGCCGGGATCGAGAAGCCGCCGGCCTTGATGCCGCCCGACTCAGCAGAGAAGAGTCGCGTATGCGCGGTCGCGCGGGCCGCGGAGCGCCGCAGCAGCGAGCAAGCGAAGGGAAAGGCCATGACTTTGTTGTCCGTCAACGGAGACCACAGAGTGCAGATCCGATACGAACCCAAACGCGTTACAAACCCCATCTGTAGCCATTTGATGGACGAGGAGATCAACATGAGATGAACGCCACACTATTTGCAATGAAGTTACCAGTATGTACACGACAAAAAAATCCTCTCCGTGACTGATGAGCTCGCGGGGGTCCTATGGATGAGAGTCCGTCACGTTGCTATTTGCGAGCGACGATGTCGACGGGGGTTGGAACGACTTGAAAAGTCGTCGGGCTTGAGTTGGCACGTCGTCACTGCTGGATACGTCGGATCCTGAGGGAGATGACACTGCTGAACCTGCCAGACTCGCAGCTGCATGATTGGCCGCTTCCGTTCGAACCACTTTTTTTTCGCTCAATGTTGCCTCAATTGGAGGAGTCGTTAGACCCACTTTCTGGAACGACTGGGTGACACTTCGTGTGTCGGTCGCGAGAAGGTCAGCGACCGACTGCGGGCTTGTTGACATGTTTGAGAGCAGCATCTCGTGGATAGTACCTGCTAAATCACCCTTTATGCGGCTGGCTAATGATGGCAAGCTGATTGGTGTTCGATGGATGTCTTGGACCATGGCAGCAGCGGCTTCTTTCGTGCTGAAACTTGCGCCAGAATGGGCACGAGGTGACTGGGTGGAGGTGCCTCCGAGTGCTAGGGGGTCTCGACGAACCTGCTGCGCGATCATGTGATCGATGTACTCCTGGATATACTTCTCCATGTACTGTCGGATCTGAAGCTGCTGCTCTTGATAGATGATCTGTGGATGGATAGGAACACCGCTTTGGTTGAAGCGTAGAACACCCACTGGTGGAGAACCCGAGGAACTGGCCGAGGGAGTTGTCATCGCCGGAGATTCCACGCCAACCTTCGAGCGCTTGTTTGGGCCAGCATCGGGTGCGAGGTATTGTGATCTCACGGGCGGCTTGCGCTTAGTGCCAGTTTCGGACTGCGAGTCACTGCTATCGCTGGCGTTATCACTATCGCATGACTGCGACGTCTTGACCGCATCCGTCTCGTCGATCGAGTTATTCCTATTCAGATAGGAGGACTCGACCTTGACATGTTTCTCGCCAATACTGTCAAGTCGGCTGCGCGATCCCATTTCACTCATTTTTGCGATGCCACCGAAAGCTTGATCGGTGAGATTCCCATGGTACTTCCAACGGAAGACAGGCTTGCGCGAGTTCGTCAACTGCATCTTCTCGATCAGACCCACGCTAACCAGCACGTTTGCGACATCGTATAAACGACGGATTTTGGCTGCATAAATGAATGCGTGACGTCAGACTACATAGTCGCCCACGATACGATCGGTCCCAGATTCGTACTTTTCAGTTGTCGGTCTTCTTCATTTTCGCTCTCTTCCATTTGAATAAGCTGCTTTGCGGCTTGGTCCAAAGGAATGATGCAGTGATCCTGAAAGTTAGGTGCGCTTGCCACGTGAGCGAATATCATTCGAAAGCAACTGATACGAATCGGCGTACCTTCTTCAGAAACAGTTGAACGAACATTTGGCTCAGTTTTGACAATGATTTGCCTCGTCGCCGATCTATGAATGATGTGTGTTAGACGGGAGGCAACGCTGTGTCATTCTCGCTGCTACACACCTTTGAAGTTGTAGTCGTAGCTGTTGGTGTTCTCTCCTGCTTGCATCTGCATCTCCACGTACTTTTTCTGTGTGTTTCACAGTCACCCTTTAGTCTTGAGTCGCCTCCAATAGCAAATCTATGAAACGTTACCTTCATGGCAGTGGTTGACACTGGCAGGGCTCCCAGACCGTGCCAGTTGTACAGGTTTTTGCTCTTGCGGCTCACAAGATGGATGCTTTCGAGGATGTTAACGATGTCGTAGATTCGTCTCCGCTCCACACCTGCGTTTCCATTCGAGGTGGGTAAATGAGACGTCATTTTCTATAGCTTCAAACATCAGTGGGGGCTTACCGAGTTGTGTCGCTGCTCTGTCGAGACAGATCTCTGTCACTTCGTCGGACCGATACAATCGCAGGAAGCTGCAAATGACATCATTAGCACGGTAGTCGCCGGTGATGCCAAGGATCCCAGCAGCGTGCGTGCGTACTTTTCGCAGAGTAGTCCGAGAGATTTTTCCTTGCGGTTGTACTCGCGGAAGGGAGCAAAGTTCCCGTCTCCGTCGGTCTCTTTGGGGCTGCCCGGTTCGCCCATGCTTTCGTCGCGATCGCCGTGGTCACTACCGCGGGCAGTTCGCATTCTCACGTCGTCCCCATCGATCTCTCCATCTTCCTTCGAGTCTTCGGTGATTTTCGCCAGCTTCTTAGCCGCGGAGCTCGGCTTGCGCGGCGCCTTGCGCACATACTTGCGCTTCACTTTGACACCCGGCAGCGGTGGATGCACAGGCAGACGCATGTGGAGCAAGCTGCTTCCGCTGGCCTCCGACTTCCCTGACCCGGCGGAGAAGAGGTGCATCATGGCCGCGGCAGCCTCCGTGCGATTCGGACTGGGCTGGTGAATCTCCTCTCGCAGTCGCTATCGAATACGTCGTATCGGGTTAGCTCCAGTTAGAATCAGAGACCGAGCGCACTTACAATCGCCGTGGTCGCGGGCGTCGTCGGCGCGTGCGTCGGTGGCCGCATGCGGCGCAGCGGACTCGCGTGCGTGTGGTGCTGCTGGTGGTGATGGGCGGGCGGCGGCCCGTGGTCGGACGACGACGTCGACATGGCTCGCTGGATCTGCGATTCGACACGTGTGGATGAGCGGCCGAGGCAAAGACCTATCGGAGACCGCAACCGCACGTACGACGTATACACAGAGAAGAGCAGCGGCGGTCGATAGAGCAAGACGAGAGAAAGGCAGGAACGGATCAGAGAGAGAGAAGCCGTGTGTGCGCACGTCGGTGGGGGGGATGCGATCCCCCGTGTTTCCGTTGGCGCGCGATTATTCCCGTGTGGGGGGCGTGTGGCCGAATTGCGCGCCGCGGGCATTTGGTTTGAATTTTGCAACTGGCGCGAGCGTATTTTCAACCAATTAAACTGCGAGTTGACTCCCGCCAATTTTTTCCCCACAGGTAAGGGAGGAACCTTCGTGCGACATGCGTCGGGGCAATTTTCAAATTCGGGAGGCGATGTTGATTGGCGGAATGCAAACGGGATTGGAAGGTTCTCTATTCGGGTCAATACGGTCCCATGCACCAGTTCAAAGTTTGCGCAGGTTGGCGGGAATGGGCATCTCGCGAAACATGACCTGAACGAGTTGGCGCGCGAGGAGAGCGAGCGGGCCGTTGACGGCCCAGGCGCTATAGTCCACGAGCACTAGCGTCCATGGAAGTTGCGTCAGCCATCCGTCCATCTTGAGTGCAATCATGAAGACGGACGCAAGCGGCGGGTAGTGGTGGTAGTAGGAGACTAGTCGTGTGGTCGTGTCGGTCGATGGCACGCGACGGGGAGGCGCGCTGCTCAATCCTGGTCGCCCACAAACCCGATTGAATACCGCGTGCTGAAGAGCCGATTGGGTGAAGACCAGTCCTGAGGGTAGAGCAAGCGGAAACACGATCGCACACCATGGGAGCGTTGTCGCAAACATGGCCTTCCCGAACTGGAGCGCACTCGTCGCAAACGCGCACGTGAGAAGCAACTCCAACTGTACATGTCGCTTGGCCTTGGTCTTTTGCTTCGTGTAAAGCATTGCAAGCGCAAAGCTCATTATAACAAGAAACGCTGCAAGGCGGGGCGTCGCGAGGTATCCGTCCGCGAACAAGTGGATTGCGAGTGGTACGATCGAGATCATGGTGGACACGGCTGCAAGTGCGGCCACTTTACGCGCGACGTCGCGGTTTCCGAGAACAATCTTCATAAGTCGCACAGCACTACTGTACCCAATGCAGCTCTTTAGAGATGAGAGAGGCGAGGTCAAAGTCGCCAGAAGCGTGATGCGAACGAGCACAAACAAGACCGCCATGAAGCCGAGACCGTAGATGCATCCAAACGCCTGCGTCCAGCTGATCATGAGCCATCCGTCCAGCTTGAGTACGACTAGTAGCGGAAATACGGCACAGAGCGAAACAAGCGCGAAGAAACCCACGAGTGAGAAGTAGATCTCGTCGAGGAACTCAATGTAGAGCTGCAGATTCGCAAGCGCTCGCTGTCGCTCCTGCTTCCACCGGCTTGTGTAGTCGGCTTTGCCTCCATCGATGCCGAACTCAGACTTGCACCGCCGATGCCAGAGTAGATCAGTGGTCGCGACTCTGCGCCACGTCGAGAAGGTCTGCGCGCACTGGGCGAGCGAGACGGCGTCGAGGAAGTCGAGCAAATGCAGCGTGGTCTCGTGGGGCAGCGCGTCCGCACAGGTGGTGGCCATGCAGGCGGAGGAGGATCCAGTCGTTGCTGAGGCAGTGGATCCGTAGTCGGAGCTGGCCACCTCCCGGGGCGCGTGGCACATGCTCTTCTCGCCCAACGGTTGACGATGTGAGCGGTGGTTTCTCGTTGACGTTTCCGGCTTCAAGCTAGACCATCACTCGTAGTGATCCAACTCCAAAACGGGACAGTGTCCCTTGTTTCATCCAAGTCATCAGGACCAGCATTCCGACGCAACACCTTCGAGGACGAGGAAAAGGAGGGAGTGTATCCTTCAAGGGTACGAGTCTTCACGCCACCATGGGCGTGAAGCGGCGCTCGTCCGCGGCGTCGAACGTGGTGGTTGAGAGAGATCCCACGTGCGTTCCCGGGAAGCCGTTTCTAGAGCATCTTCATCGCGTTGTAGTTGGCGGTAGCGCTGAATCGGATGGCTTGCTGTCGCGCGATACGTCCACGAGACAGCTCCTTATTGATCGACAAGACCACGACTCGAAGCTGGAGCTTGTCGTCAATGCGCCGTGTCTGTGCTATCTCCAGAAACTCTTTTTCACCATGCTCACACCCACGGCGAGCGAGTACTCTGGAATGATCACGCAATGGAGGCTCAATGCGGCGTTCGCTCAGCAACTCGACGAGAATCCCGAGAGCACGGCAAATCTTGGCGCTGCAAGTCCACAGCGCATTCTCCAACTTGCTGGTCGACTGCTTGAAGTGGAGTCACTCCACCTTGAACTGCACAAATCTGATACGGATCTACCGATTCCTTCCGACTGCAACCTGCTCATGTTCCCCAAGCTAAATCGTCTCGACTTGGACGGAATCCATCCTGGGATGGTCAGCGGACTGGCGGCTATCGCACATACTCTGATCGTGAGTTTCTAGCGCACATGCTCTTTGATACTGCCATGTTGCATAGACCAAGCGTGCTCTGACTCCCCGGTATTTGGATTGCAGGAACTACGCTTCGCCCATAGTACGCTTGAGTCGCTTATATCGTTGCTCACTCGAGACGGAGGTGCCCACCCGATCAAGTGGCGTAATCTGCGAGTTCTTTGTGTGGAAGACGTTCAAGGTATGAATATTGAACCCAGTTTCTTCGCATCAACTCCCAACCTCGAGACCGTTGAGTTTCACCAAACTGGACTGGAGAGCATCGGAGCGCTGGGTCGGTGTACTTGGCTCTCTGTCGTAGACCTCTCCTACAACCAAATTCACACGATCGACATCCCCGCAGGTGCCTTCGAACACCTGAAAGTATTAAACCTGGCTCACAATCGGATCAACTCGCTTTACGGCTTGCAAAGATGCGTGAGTCTTGAAGCAATCGATCTCAGCCACAACCGCATTCTATCTCTCGACAGTGTGCGCGAGCTCGCACAGCTTCAGCAGCTTCGATCGGCTATTCTTCTGGGAAACCCTGTTGCCAAGTTTTCATCATACCGCCCAGGTTGTCGCAAGCTGTTGTCGGACGAAGTTATGCTCGATCGGATACCGTGGAAGGGTCAAGACTTCGATGAGTTCACCGGTCAGGTAACTGCGGTGCAACGGGAATCGGTCCTTGTTACAGAAATACCCCATGGCGACCATAACAAACGCAAGGAAGAACCAAACCTTCGACCCGAAGGACGATCGTTTGGTCGTGGGATATTGCGTTCATGCCTAGCGATTGGCTTCGCACAGTTGGTCGTGTCGGTTGCATGGTCTCGCGATGCTGAAGCGGAGCGATTGACGTGGTGGATTGTTGCGGCTACTGCTGGTATTGGTGCTCTATCGCTGTGTATCGCTCTGGTCGTGTCGATGCTGTTCGAAGTTAGTCGATCCCAGTGTTTCCCGTTCCAAGAAAAGCAGGATGATGACCATCCTGACGACACCGCAGACAGCCAGCACACTCGCGTTCGAGCTATTAGTCGTGGACTGTCAACGAAGCTTACGGTGGAAGAAGCGTATCTGCTTGATACTGATACCGATGCACTGTTCCGAGTGGACAACTTCAGCGACTCCCTCCACCGTGCTGCTCGCGCTGGAGACGATTTATCGCTTGAAGTTTTGGAAGATGTTTGCAGCCACCTGAGGACATTTCTTGCGTATATCTGTGGACCAAGTGGAACTGGTATCGGCTTTGCATGGCAGAGACTGCGTCGAGCGACGGTATGCTTTGACCGAGGGGGCAGCAGCGAGTCGCGTGGTGGCGAACTCGTTCGTGAACGTCTCAGTTCTCGCTTGTCTATTGCCATCGATGCTGTCGACCCGTCGACCTCCTTCTCAACCTCGGTGACCAAGATTCTGCCAGTGATTCGCTTGTGTGCGATCGTGTTTTCGTCCGTCTCGCAGGAGAGTGATCTCACACAGGTGCTTCGTGACGCGTACATCCAGTCCTTTGCATCCGATCATCAGTGGTGGCGACAGCGGTCCATTCTTTCAGGAATCGCGCATACCCCCGATACGGATGCCTTGCTTGAGTGGCTCAGCTCTACGCACACGCACAGCCATCGGCGTCTAGTCGAAGACCTACACAAATGTGGGGAGCGTCTCCATCTCCTGCACGCGTCAATCCAGGAATTCGTCGACGAGCACACGCATTCGTTTGCACCGTACATGCATCCCAATTCGTAGAACAACCTCCATGGCTACAATATCATATTTCATAGAAAATCGAAAATTCGGGACAGTGTCCACTGACACAAGGGACCATTCGCGCCAACAACTGGTGTCGATCATGCCGCTGCCGCGCCGCTCGCCGCCGTCGTCGCATGCTCCTTCGGCCACCGCACGTAGCCGCGCGGCCACGCAGAACGACACGCCGTCGGGTCTGTTGGCAGTCGCGAGCGCCGTGTGGAATCAGTACTTCCCGTCAGACCACCACATCGGTGTCAAACGCCCGGACGACGAGGCCGAGAAGGACTACTCGCTCGTGGACGACCAGGACGGCCGC
>JAADVY010000722.1:0-13064 GCA_023336035.1 Pythium plurisporium
ACGATCGGCATGCCACCACGCCACGAGTGTCAATACACAGTCCGTTGTTTCATACTCTTTTCAGTGGACGGAAACGCTGCGATGACCATCGAGCACCTTGGCGAACAGATCGTTCATGGGTTTCTGCCGGTGTGTCGATGTGAACCCGTGGGAAAATTTGCCATCCCGACACATTCTTCTTTTTTGATATAGCTATCAATTTATACATTTATTTTTACATTCCAAGCAAATACAGAATCAACAAATACTGTACGATCCAAAGTACAATACCCTTCTAAACGAATGCTAATGAAGCTTATGTTGCTTTTCTACATAGTGCACCCCATCCAGAACCTCATTCCGATCCATCATGAGCACGTTCAACGACAAGCACGCGATCGTGCTGGACGTAGGCACGCGGTACGTCAAGAGCGGCGTCTCCGAGGAGCGCGCGCCGCGGTGCATCGTCCGATGGGAGGTACGAGGAACTGCGCCCCATGGAGATAGATGGGTACATTGCTAAGGCGGCTGTATGACTCCGCATAGATCGCGGAGCTGCTGGCTGCTCGCGCCGACCACGCGACCTGCCGTGCGTACCTCGCAACGCAGCTGCATAAGATCTGCTTCGAGTGAGTAGCGTATTTCCGTGATGGAATGCGGAGGCTCTCGCTAATGCAAGCGGACATGACGGAGCAGCCTGATGCATGTGAACCCGCGCCACCGACGCTTCCTCGTGTGCGAAGATGTGCTCGGGTCGCGTCGCCTCCGTGAGGCGCTTGTCGACGTGCTGTTTACAGACCTCAAGGTAACGTATGCGCTGTGTGGGCTGTGCGTCCAGGAATGTGACGACTCGTTACGTAGGCTGCCTCGGTCACGCTTGTGCCGTCGGCGATTGCCGCGCTGTACGCGACAGGCCACCACACGGCACTTGTTGTCGACTGCGGGTACAACGAGACGCGACTGCTTCCCGTGTTCAAGGGCATCCCGTTGCTGTATTTCTTCTCGAGTGAGTCATGGTTGTCGAGCGGTCTCACATGAAAACTTTCGCCGTGACACGCCCGCATGCTGTGCTGAGCAGGCGTTCCTGTCGGCACCTCGTCGTGTTGTGAGTATCTAGAGCGGACGCTCGGCGGCCAGACCTCGCTGTCGCGCGTAGAGACGGAAGATGTGCTAGAGCGCGCGTGCTTTGTTCAGCCGCATCAGGTGCGTCGCCATCGACGTGGTGCGGGAGTCGTTCGTACCGGTAACCCTCCTGTGTGGTCTCAAGAATCGGATCATGGACGTCGCGGACGCCACGTTCAGACTGCATGGAGCAAGCTCACTTGTGGTATGGTGCATCATATTAGACTTACATCCGTACCTTGATGCGAGCTCAGCTGATTCCTGTTTGCAGGTCCCAGCTGCGATTCGGAGTGATTCGTGCGAAAGTCTCTTCACTGGTAGGATTGAATCGATAGGACCATGGTACTCGTAGGATGGCGCTCATGTCGAGTTGTTGGCGATGTGCAGGGAATGAAACGTGTGGAGAATCGATTGTGTCGTGTGTGGAAGAGCTACTAGAGAAACTCCCTGTGGACGTTCGTGGTGCGATGGTCGAGAACCTTTTGGTGGTCGGAGGCTCTTCGATGCTGCCGGGTACATGTGCACATGGCTTTTTTTTCGATCCTCCGATCCTAATCACTGTTTGGTACAGGTTTCTGTGCACGTCTGCGAGAAGAATTGACTACCTCTCTAGAGGCGCGAAAGCAACGCCTCAGTGACCGAGTCGCCGTCGTTCGTCCACTGTTTCCTCGCAACGTGTTGTCGTGGGTTGGCGCCTCAATCTTCGCAGCAACCGAGTCAGCCGTTGAGTCAACCATTTCTGCGACCGAGTACGCCTCGGCTGGGAGCCGTTGTCTGCCAGATTGGACATCGATCGCTGAGACGGAGATTTGAGATATCAAAACTATCCAATACAGTCAGAGCAAGTTGGAGACGGTGTTGGTAGCGTCTTTTTATTGAGTATATGTGCGTTGTCGAAAGCACGTCGTACGGAGCAGGAAATGCGACGCGTTGCGGTGGTCACTTGGAGGCACGCAAGCCCAACGGTCGACCAGTGTCATCCCACGGTGCCTTGATGCCTAGGTCTGGCATGTTTTTGAGCACTGTTGCAGCATTCGACTTGAGTGGTGCGATGTGGTGCGGCAATGATGCCTTGCGGCCCAGCTCCATCGACTTGCTCACGGCCTTTGCGCCGCTCTCGTTGTCGCCGTCGCCGTTACCCGCCCCGTTCTTCACGTCCTCTTCACGTCGACTTTCAACTTGCTTGTGGTCACCGCTACCACTACGGGCCTTTGGAGGCGCCTTCTTTCTGGTCGGCAAGGCCATAACCGGCTCGCCGTCCTCTTCTTCCTCCCCTCCATCTTCAGGGAACTCGGTCACAACTCTCCACAAACTAATGCGGCGCAACTCGGCGCATCCCGACACCCCCTTGCGGTACGTTTTGATCTGGAGACCTTCCTTTTGGAACGATACGTCCGGGAAGGTCGTGTCGAGCAATGGCTGTTCGTCTTCTCCGTTCTCCACATAGACGTAGAACGTAAAGTCGTAGTAGATCATCACCAGCACAATGCCATTGAGGTAGATCTTGCTCGCAATTGCCTCCACTTCCTAGGGTTTCGCACGTATCCACAGCATGAGTATCGCATAATTCGCATCCAGCACTGACTTCCACCTAAACAGCTTCTCACCCGCAATGCCTCGCACTTGTCCATGCCGATCTCGAAAAAGCACTCGACACTATCATCCTCCAGCCACTGGCTAATGCGCTCGACATTGTCATCCGCAAGCGATTTGATGAATTGCTCGGCACGTGATAGCTCCTCCTGGATCGCGGGCACGGCCGTCGCAAGATGCTCCATCGCGGGCGTGAACAAAGACGTCGCTGGCATCTTGGTCACTTCGCACATAAACGTCAATGCGCTTTGCTGTCGGCGCAGCATGGGGATGATGATGGGAATATCCACAAGCTCGAGCTTGGGGCCAAGATCCACGTGGCCGTTGTAGCACCAGTTGCCGAAACGGAACAGCACTTCGCGAAGACTCGGCGTGCCCTTCGAGTTATCACCGTTTGCACTGCTGCCCTTACCCGCTGCCGTTCGACGGATGAGAAAGGTCTGGTTGTATCCTGCACCGCTCACGTCCTTGCACTGCACCTTGACGGGCTTTGGAGGGCTCTGGTTCTTGCTCTGCTTGACTGCTTGCCAGAGCGTCAGCTTCTTCATGTTCGTGCAGTCGTCGTCGCGGTACGTCTGCAAATGCACCCCTTGCAGGTGAGCCGTGAGGTCCGGGAAACGCACGTCAAGCAGCGGCTGCTCGCCTTCACCATCCTGCAGCACGATGTAAAAGCTCCGGCGGTAATAAATCACCAGCAGCACGAGACCGCGCACAAACGTCTTGCTCGCGACAAAATCAATGTCATCAAAGCATTCGTATCCGCCACTCACAAGCTCGAAAAAATTCTTCGCGTCGGACTCTTCATCCACCCACGCAAACTCGCTGGCGGCGTTGATTAGCTTTCGCTCGATGCGTGGGCTCGCAAGTTCCGAACCGATAAAGTCAAAGACGTCGTAGAGCGTCTCGAGCGGCACCGAGTAGGGAGACGTCGACGGCATGGCCTTCCACTCACAGAGGTACTGGAGCGAGCCTTGCTGCTTCTGCAGCGCCGGGATCACTGCCGGCAAATCACTCAACTCGAGCGCGGCCCCGCCCAGGTCGACTTTCCCACCATAGCACCAGTTGCCGCAACGGAAAAGCACATCGTGGATGTTGGACGAGCTGCTGCGGACGACGTAAGTCTGGTTGTAGCCGTGGCGCAGTGCCACGACGTTCGAGTTGGGTGCACCGGTCTCGTCAACGTCGCAGTCATCGACGTCCGTGCCCTTCCGACCTGTCTCATCGTCACGGGCATGCTTGGCCTCCATGGTGGATTGCTAGAGAGGTGACTTTGGTCCAGGGCCACAAAAGAATTGCTCACGGCTTGTGAGCAAAGCTGCGAGCGGAAGGAGCGCCCCTACGAAACGAATCGCTGGTCGGCCTAATAGTAGGCCGGGCCTATTCGTCTGGGTCGCTAGCTCCAACGTACGAGCCACCGCGAAACGACGAGACCCGTCGCGTCGGGCGACCATTCGCATAGAAATACAAACTTCCGGTTTGTCAATTTTTAGATTTAGAAGTCGGAAAATGCGGCAGGTGTATGTTCACGCAGACATGAAATCCGTTCCATGTTGTTCGACACAACGAATTCGTCATCGATCACCACTTGTGCGGCTTGCTCCACGCATTCTCCGTGGTCGGTGCGGCCGGCGTCTGCGATGGAGCCGCCTGCTCGCCTGGAGCAGGCCAGTTTTGCGCATCCATCGACGGAGGCGGCGGCTGGCGGCTCTGCTGGTGACTCTGCTGGCGAGTTTGCTGATGGTAGTAGTGAGTTTGCTGGTGGTAGTGGTGCGTTTGCTGCACCTGTTGTTGCTGCTGGCGATGGTTGTGCTGGCCGTTCTGGTGGCGAGTGATCACACCACGCGCGTGTGCCTGGATCTTGACCGCCGCCTGCTCCTCCGTCATGGGCACCGTGTCAGGAAACGCGCTGCCAATCTTGACGTTCTGGCCGCGACCAAACGCATAGCACTTGATGTTACAGCGGTACGGTCCGAGCTGCACGATGTTGTCCTCTTTGCCGTTCATGAAGCACATCGTGTACAGCGCCATCTCGAACTCCGGGCTGACGCCGATCAGACTGTCATACGAAAAGTGACGGGGTCAAAACACGAATATCAAGCGTCCATCAGCACAGAGAAAAAAAGGCTCACCTCGTGGAGACAGCCTTGATCTCCTTCTCCCACATGAATTGGATGCTGATGACCTGCTCGTGGTTTTGCGGCTCCGTGATGCGACATCCTCGCTGCGCGAATGTTCACGCATCAGCACTTTAAGACCCAGGTGCGTGAGAACAGTATTGCGATCGCACCTGCTTGGGCTTGATGTAGCCGAGATAGTTGAGGCGTCCGGCACGCTCTTCGTTGTAGATCTGGATCCAGTTGTGGCAGCCGCAGATCTTACCCTGGAGAGCATCAATATTGTGTCAGACAACTCATTGCCACAACAATTTGTTTGCACAGCTCAAGTGCACGTACGTCTTTCTCCTCGCCAAGGAAGACGTGCTCAAAGCCCGACGAGTCGTTGTGGGTCTGACGACGGTACAAGCCAAACCTAGGAACACAGGCATAAGGTGCATCCGTATCAGTGCCATTGTTGACGTAGAGATTCCGGGGACTTCACGCACCAGATCTCGTCGAGCTTCTTCTTGAATGCCGAGATATCGCCGACAAACTTCTTGTTCTTCGTGAGCCAGCTACGGAGAGGATTCAGTGACATCCGCCAGTGTCCCGTCAGTAACGAGTTGCGCGGTTCATGCCATAGAGAGAGACGCACTTGTGCGCGTAGCGCATAGGCGCGGTGTCGAGGATGGCGTTGAGAAACGCGTTGTTCTCGCCGAGCTCTTCCGCCGTCACGATCTCTTTGATGCCAACCTGTACAGCAAATGCATGCTTGAGCGACTATGGTTCCAATCCTTCTTCCGTCCTCTCGCAAGCGGACGCACGCCGCGCTCGTAGTTGTCGAGCAGCTTGTGGAAAAGGTGGAACGTCGGGCGCTCGAAGACGCTCTGGTCGACAAACGAGAAGAGCGGATCGGCGGCGACGTCGCCCTGCTGCCACGACGTCTTGCCGTACTGCAGATTCAACTCATAGTGCACGCCCGGCTGCAGGCGGTTCTTGTCGAGCTGCCAGAGCCGGTCGCATGCGGCCGAGAGGTTCTCCAGTTCGGTAGCTGCACAAAAGCGTCGGTCAGCGCGTCGCTCGGCAGGTCGCAGGGAACCATGTGAGACGCACCTGTGGGGACGACGTTGGTGGCCATGGTGCCGTGTATGGTGGTGCTGGCTCCTGAACGAATGAGTGAATCCGATGCCGCCGGACGGAGACCATCGCAGCAACGCGATCTTTCGCACTGGCTCGTCCTGCAAGTAAATCAGGGAAAAAAGGACGCAATTTCAGCCAGTGAGACGCATTGGAGCCACGCCCAAGTGCAACGCCAAGGGGCCAGTACAAACGTCAGTCGCACCCTGCCGCCAAGATGTCGCAGCATCCGCTCGTCTCTCCCCACAAAGAAGCGTCCGGGCTCACGCGGATCCACCTCGGTGGCTCCATGACTGCCACGGGGATCTCATCGATCCACTTGCAGCAGCTCCATTCTCAAATCAGCTTTCGATGGTGGCGGAGACTGAGCGACTGGGGCTCGAGATCCCGCCCTCAGAGGACACAGAGTGACTGACACGAAAGCGAGCGATCCCATGGCTCGGAGTGCGATGCATGCCGAGTCAGCCATCTCGGCCCCACGGCAACATGGTGACGCAAGCGGCTCAGCTGCCCTGCATCCAGCAACTTCAACTCCCGTCACACAGAGTGAATTGCGCAATGAGGGTCGATATTTTCTTGTGGTCGACCAAAACCACATCCAATCATGCCTCAATGAAACGACATCCAATCCCACCTCTCTCTATACAAAATCCTGTATAATTTCATACATTGGTTTTTACGTATGGTCTAAAACGTACTCTATGGCATCATATCCTTCAAATTTTGCTACAAGGCAATCGGAGTCGTTTCACCACCTTTCAGCGATCCTGTTTGGCTGGCTCATCCAAAATTGGGGGAGGAGCTGTTTGCATGGCACGCTGCTCGCTGCGTTGCCGCCGCCGCCCCTGCCATTCGCCTATTGCCCGCCCTGCGCCCGAGTCTTGATGTGGAGCAAGCATGCCCTGCAACAGCTGCGTCGCGCGACTCGGTCGGCGGCTCGCGGCGCTGCAGCATCGATAGCGACCCCCGCCGCTCGTCGTCGTCTCCCTCCACCTCCGCCGTACGCTCCACTCGCCCCGACCTCGTCCACCACTGCGCATGCGTTCCACACCACACGCGCTGCCTCGGAAGCGTCCAAGCCGAGCGACAGCGACGCCGCGTACGCCGACTTTCTGCCCGTCGTGCCGCCCGAATGCCTCAAAGTCAAGACCCCGAGCCAGGCGCTGCGCGACGCGATGCCCGGACCCAACTCGTTCACGGAAATGTTCCGCATGATGTCGCCGTACATCAACTTCCACCGCGGCTCGACCATGGTGATCCACATCCCGGGCCAGCTCGTGGACTCGCCGGTCTTCAGCGCCGTCATGCAGGACATTGCGCTGCTCAACACCTTTGGCATCAAGCTCGTGCTCGTCGCGGGCTCGCGGCCGCAGCTCAATGCGCAGCTCGAGCTGCGCAAGCTCCCGCAACGCTTCGACAGCGGCGTGCGTATCACGGGCGCCGAGGATCTGCGCTGCGCTATGGATGCTGCCGGCTCGGTGCGGTTCCAGATCGAGAGCTACCTCGGTCGAGGCATCGCGAACACGCCCGGCCGTGCCAGCGCGATCAATGTGGCGTCGGGCAACTTTATCTCGGCGCAGCCCGTCGGTGTCCGCGGCGGCGTGGACTTTAAACACACGGGCGAGATGCGTCGACTCAACACCACCAAGGTCCGCGAGGCGCTCGACAATGGCGACATCGTGCTGATCACGAACATTGGGTACAGTCCCAGTGGGGAAGTGTTCAACTGCATGTCCGAGCAGGTCGCGAGCAAGTGTGCAATCCAACTAGAGAGCGACAAGCTCATCTTTCTCCACGAGGGGGAAGAGATGATAGACTCGCGCACGAACCAGACCGTGCAGGCGCTCGTGATCCAACAGGCGCAGCAGTACGTCGAGCTGGCGCGCACGGATCCGGACGTGTCGGAGGATTTTCTGCTGTATTTGAAGCAATCCATCAACGCGTGCATCAACGGCGTCACGCGTTCGCATCTCGTCAGCCGCCATGTCGATGGCGGCCTTCTCCAGGAGCTCTTCACGCGCGACGGTGAAGGTCTTATGATCTCCAAGCACATGTACGAAGGTGTTCGCATGGCGAAAACGAGCGACATTGTCGGTATTATGCGTTTGATCCAGCCGCTGCTTGATGAAGACATTCTGGTGTCGCGTAACCAAGAGCAAATCGAGTCGAATGTTCACACGTTCTCCGTTGTCGAGCGCGACGGAGCGATCATCGCATGCGCAGCGCTGCAGCCTTACGAAAACAACTTTGCTGAGATTGCGTGTGTGGCTGTCGACCCGACGTACCGTAGTTCGGGCAAGGTACGCTCCAACCACAGCGTTCCCGTGAATCACCTTGCTAACAACAGTGTGTGTATGAACTGTACAGGGCAACGCACTGATCGGGTTCTTGCTCCGCAAGGCTCGCTCTATGGGTGTGACCAAGGCATTCGTGATGACAACGCGCACGTCTCACTGGTTCATGGAACGTGGCTTTGTGGAGGCTTCAGTCGACGACCTCCCGAAGTCCAAGCGCGACAAGATCGACCTTAAGCGGCAGTCCAAGGTATATATCATGGACATCAGCTGCAAGCGTGCATTGGATGAGCAGGAACTACTTCTGATGCAGTAAGTAGCTCATCGGCAGCAGTACTGCCCTGGCACAGCCTCATTATAGAGACAATTAATCATACTAGAGCTATTTAAGCCAGTCATCACTTAATCACGTTGACAAGACTTCGCTCCTCTGGCACGCAAACCCTGAGAAACCAGGGAAGCATCTGCAAACGCCAGTGCGGTAATTGCATATCCCTCGATTCGAGCATTCGACGTGGCAGATGTTCCCAGTTGCTCCGACGCCCGTGCCTCCCGGTGCTGTGGCACCGTCGCAATTGGTCTCGTCGGCACCTAAAGTAATGGGGTCATCACCCGTCGGGCAATGGCCTAACAAAACATCTCACTTAGCGATGCAGACATGGGAAAGAATCGCGTCTGCTTGCATCGAAACTCACGGCGAGAGCAGTCTCCGCCGAAATATTCTGTCACTTGGATTTCTCCGTCACCAAGCCCGACAGCCCAGGCTGAGTCACACGCACACCCCATCATCCGGTCTTCATCCCAAGTTGTCTTCGTCCACCAGTTCAAATGCATGTTTGTATGAGTTCATTTCGTGCGTGAAATTGTTGCAACATACCTTAGAACCTGCATAGGATGTAGGGCTGGAGACTGGGGAAGCACTCTTCAAGGATGCGAGCTCTCGCATCGTTACGCACTTTCCGCGGTTGCGACAATTGTTGGGGCACGACGCTGTTGTCCACAAAATAGATCGGATCAATCGAGATGCAGCCAGCTCACATCAACTACACGGTCGCCTCCAAAGATACTCACAACGTTGGCACGCACTACCAACAAAGCCTTCGAAGCACAGACAGTTCCCGGTACTACGATCACACGTCCCCATACCTGAACACTCTTCAATGATGTCATGGCTGGTTGTGGCATCACTTGGGAGATTGTTCCACGACTTCCCTGCTGGACACGATCCTGGACCATGAAGAGAAACGATGTCAGTGCATTTGAGGTACATATCACGGATGAGTTGGCGTACGAGTCGAGCAATCTGGTGATCTGTACGCAGTCACATCTGTGTCGGCGCCCCACCCCGCATCACAAATGCAGGTACTGGAGTATAGCGTGCACGTGCCATGGCCGTTGCAACTATTCAGATACAGACACCCTTCACCGTTCACGGCGTTGTGTTCTTCGATGATGTAGCCTCGACTATCCCTCGTCCGAACGAAATACATGCCTGTCGTGGAAGACTCCGGTGTAGTGATGGCACTGAATGTCACCGTCAACGTCGGTGTGGGTGGAATGCTTCCTGACGTGACAGCCAGAGATATCTGCAAAGCTGCAGCTGTCACGGTGACCCCTGTGTTTGACGACGGAAACCCGACATGGCCACTAGCCGCGACAGCACCAAACGCGAAGCCGCTCGGGAACACGACATCGATCTTTCCCCCAGCATGAATTGTGGCCTCTGTCGTGAAGTTCAGGACAACGGGCGTAACTGTGAACTGCATTTTCTTCAGCGGGCGGACGCGCGCAAACCGCATCGGTTTCTTCACGATTGGTGTGCCCGGCACTGAAGTGGACTGCTCGTATACTTGGCCGACTGTGTCCGTTATTGATATGGAGTAATCTTCCCACGCTGGTGTACAGTACTCGTAGACATATTGTGCGCACGACGAGCCGGGATTCACAATGTTGGCTAGCGAAAAACCGCGATTTGACCCGGCCGTGACGACTCCAGTGCCGAGCGTAATCTGAGCGGTCGTTGCTGTCACTGAAAGTGTTGTACCTGACGAGGGAATGTTGCTGACGCCCGCAAGAGTCGCACCTGCGATGATGAATCTGGAAGGAAATGTGATTGTGATCTTTGCATTGTTCACGAGGTACGCTGCGTTCGGGAAGCGTACAGTATACGTGGTTGCCATCCCCGCAAAGTAACTTGTAGCTGTCACTGTCGCACTTGAAGACAGAGAGGTGCTGACAATATTGTTGATCGGGTTTGCGTTGGTATCGACGGCCGTGATGTCGATGGATTCTTGCATCACTCCCCCTGCGATGTGGCGGGTGCGGATGGCGAATGTACCGGGAAGCACTTGCGCTGCCGGGTTATATATCCTGTCAAGAGTCACAGCCACGGTGCTCCCCGCAGCAATGTCTAGTCCAGAGACACGAAGTTGTAGGTACGGCATGACCGTGGTCACCACGCTGAGGCCGGTGACCCCTACCGTGATGGTATCTTGGATTATAAATGTGCTGGCTGGCAAAGAGGGGAACTGTACCTCGATGAAAGTGCCAACGCGCAATGTAACATCTGTGGTGAACGATATCATCAACTGTAGCTGTGCTCCAGCGTTCGCAGTCGAGAAGGTGACTTTGGCGTCTGTGAAGGGCCACGAGATGATGTCTGAACCGAGAATATTCGAGGTTGATTCGATAGTGCTGCCGAAACTATCAGTTGTGCGGACTGTGTACTTGCTCGTGGTTCCCGCGCCTACAAAAACCGCACTGCTGTGAGAATTGATCATTTATGTATGCTCCCCAATCAACTGTGCGCACCTGGGTTGGAGACGCCGTCGATCGTGAACTCTACGGTCGCTCCAGTAGTTATAGGGTCATTCACGACAGTGAGCACCACTGTGTACGTGTTGGAGCCCATCGCCATTGTGCTCGAGGGGGGAATGCTAGCGCTAGGGCTGATCAACGCGCTGCCTCCGATCTGGATAAAGAACGACGTCGGAAACACGATTGTGATTCGGCCGCCCGCTGGGACACCAAGCCCAGTCGTGAAGGAGACCACCGCATTGCCCGTCACACCGGCTTTGTTTGGACTCGGCCACAGAGTCACAGAGGCGCCTGTGATCGCCGCATGAGTCGTACGCGTCCACCATTGCGTGATGCACCATAGCAGAGCCACCGCCCACGCAGCACGCCGTCGTTGCAACGCCATGGTTGCGATTTGACCTTTCGACCATCTGATCCCAAGGATACACCGAGGGATCCCGTCGAATCGGCCAATCACTGACGAGAGACGTTAGTGTTTGTTCTGGCCCGCAAGTCGACAATGGCGACGACCGACGGCGGCGTGTTCGCGACGCTGCTCTCGTTTCTCTTCGTCGGCGCGCTCTGGGGATGCACCAATCCGCTCATTAAGAAAGGCACGTCGCGGCTCGGCGCAAAGTGGAATCTGAGACACTGAGTCAGGTGTGATTTTACAACAGGCTCGTCGGACACGCTCCAGTATCAACGTCGTGACAACTCGGTCGGCCAGTACGTGGCGCAGCTCCTCCATCTCATCAAGAACTGGAAGGTAATGATAGCGCTGTCTCTCTCGTACATGTGCGGCGGGCTTAGGATTCTTCCTCTGTGTGTCACAGTTTGTTTTGCCCTTCGCTCTGAATCAAAGTGGGTCGATCGTCTACGTGTACCTCCTTGGCTCATCCGGTGAGTCAGGATGCCAATATCTCATCTACGTGGGAATCTGGATTGCTAAACTAGTGGATATCTGCAGAGATCTCTAATGCTGTACCCATCTGCAACTCGCTGACGTTCGTTTTCACGGCGCTCACCAGTCGTCTTCTCGGCGAGCAGCCTCGCCGTCCAATGTGTAAGATCTGATGCACGACTGGTCGACTCCGCATGTCTGAAGTTCTCACGCGTGTTCATTGTTGTGATCTAGTCACCTACTGTGGCATGGTGCTCATTCTGATTGGCGTAGCCGTGTGCTTTGACAGCAAGCATTCCCGTTCCAAATAAACTCTTCCTATTACCCTGACCTGCAGCACCTACCAGAAGAGCCTTGCGTTCGTCTCGTTTGATTGACTGACGACTCGGCGGTTTTCTTCGAGAGACGAGTATGATCTCCGCTCTTGAAGCGGTGCTGGAACGCTTTGGATCGCTCTCGGGTCTCCATGTTCAGCCCCACAAGAGCCATGCGATTGTACTCTCGCCATTTCACCGATCAGCGTCTGGGCTCCTTCCCGGTTGTGCCGCGGGGCTCCACAGTACCTTACGTGGTCACGCATGGTGCTGTGTAACAAGCGAGTGCAATGAAGGCTAGACGATACATGCGTTGCAGTCTCTCTCAAAAGTACCCAGCCGATCCAACACCTTCCCAGGCCATGGTGGTGACTTCATCTCCAATGTCCTCGCCAATTATGTCATAGTGATTGACGCCGGATGATATTGCCGGAGCGCTGGAGCGACGGGGCTTGGTCGATGCTCGGGCTTTTTTCGCACCTTTTGTCATCACTCGACCAGTTGATGCTCTTTTATCACCCTTCGCCTTTTTTCTTCCAGCTTTGGTGGCCTTCGCTTTTCCTGCAGAGGCACCGCGCCCACTAGAGGCTGTTTGGGGGTCCGAACCACTTTCTGTGGCCTTGCGTTTGCGTTTCTGCGATTCACGACGACGCTTCTGGAGACGATCTGCGTACGATCGAGATCGACTAAGGTGACATTTACATCAAACTGTTAGAGGAGGCACCGAAACAGGAGAGTCCATGTCGGAACCAACCTCGAGTCTGCAAACATGCTTCGATAATCGATCTGACACTGATAGTCGAGCCTGGCATCGTCTACCGTCAAGAAATGC
>JAADVY010000723.1:0-13063 GCA_023336035.1 Pythium plurisporium
CAAATAACAGCATGCGAGGCCGGCGATAAGGAGGGTGGCGGCTGTCGACGATCGTGGACGATCTCCATGAGTATCCCTCAGAAAAGCGTGACTGACATGCCTGGCGCGCCTGGTTCAACATCCAAGATAGCGTGCGTTTAATACTTCAGTCAGTTGTGGCTGGTGCTGATACATTGCGTTCTTCTCAGGTCAACGAAGGCGAGCCAGCTCCCTCTCATCCGATCGCACTCGCCAAAGAAAGAGACGGCGCGTGTGAAGAGAAAGAGCGATGGCACCAACAAGGTGCGAAAACCTTGTCGTGGTGTTTGTGTTTGGGAACGCGAGTACTCATTTTTGCCTAGAACATCGCTTTTCCCCGAGTTGGTACGAAGGTATCGTACGCAAAGCACGAAGACCACCTTCCGCACGTGCTCGAGAGCGGAGAGGTAAGGAGGAATGTGCCCTGACTCCAGTGTAGAGCATCCACTCTTACCAACACTCTTTGCATAGGAGCTTGAGGTCCTCAAGTGCATACTCGTAAGAGAAGGATATTTGCAGCGACTTGCCCACGCCAGCGCGCAAGGGAGAATTAGTGGGTCTCATCTGAGTGGAACCATTGATGTGCTGGATTTGCTTCGAGTCGCGACAATCGAAGTAGTCGAGGCGGTCCTGACGTGGCGAATAAAGCAGCAGCGGCAGCATCAACACATCGAGACTCCGACATTCATGTGGAACAGCCTCAATTATCTCCTCAAGCTAGCTTCCGACCTGGACTTCCTTGAAAAGCACCAGGGTCTTGTTCAGTGGCTCGGATTTACGCTCGTTCGGAACCCATTTGTTTTACCGATCAATCTCAGTGCACGGAGCCAACTCGAGCATAAAAAACAAAGCTCTTTGGATACCTCTGATGGTCGCATCCGCCGTGATGATTCAAGCTCTCACTTTGTCCAAGTGGGTGGAAAACGGACTACAATTGATCAAGGAATGGAAGCCATGTCGGCTTTACGAGCAGCCCAAGCTGCAGCGCTTGCTGAGCGCAAGCGCGCAAAAAATCCATACGAGACCCGAGTGATCAACGATGAAGAACTGGTTCCGCTGGCGCGTCTGAGCTCGCGAACATCAAGCGCAGCGTCCGATCGGCTGACGGCGAAGGTGACAGCGAGCGCTCATGTGGAACTTCCATCACAAATCGGCGAGATCGACATGGAGCGAATACACGCATGTGAGAGAGTTATTCTCCACGAGGAAGAGTTGTATGGGCGCTATACACGTGATATCCAAGGACAGCTGGTGCCAGAAAGTGAAGCAGTGCGACGACGAAACATGAGCGAGATGTCCGGCGATGCATATGCGCATATTCATGATGAGACCGACGTGGCACGAAACGCGGTGGATCCAACTTTGGAGCACGATCCAGTCACGATCGGCCGTCAAGAGGAAATCAAATCCAGGACCGTGTTGCCTCCAGAAGCACACGCGAAGAAACGAGCCGGTATGCTCGGTCCAATCTCAAAGCCCAAACGTAAGGATGATGCCGTGGCGTATGTCTCTCTGTTGGTACTCACTGATGCTTGCGTAATGCAGAACGCAAGCCGGTAAAGAAAAGTCCGACCGATCGATCGCGGGGAGCGCACCTTGAAGAGACACTACGGCAAGAGCGGCGCGCCAACGTCGAGCTTGGACTACTTATCGACCGGACTCGCGAAGAGATCGAGCGAAAGGAGATGGATTTAGCCTACTTTGAAAGCTTTCCTGGTGTGCAATTGTTCGGTAATGAGCTTGAGGAGTTCCGGAGAAAGACCGGATCGGAGGTGGCACTTCTTCGCCGCGATCTGGCAGAGAAAGAGTACGTGTATCAGTCGCGCTGTGTGAATCTTAATCGCAAGGAGGAAATCATCCACGTATTCAAGGAGAATCGAAAGAGTGTCGTTGACCACAAGAGAAGTGAGAGAATCCAGTCGGAGAAAGAGACCACACTCGATGGAGTTCACAGAACGAACCAAGCAGCAGAAGGACTACCAGGCGAAGCTGGCGTGGTCATTGAACGCCAGCAGAATGGACATAAAAGCGAAAATCCCGGGAAGTACCTGGACACCTTGATCGTCGCACAAAACATCTGTCCAACGCCACGTCTCGGACAGCCTCTCGGACGGCCTCTCGTACAGGACATGTGTGCGACTCTGATCCAGAAGATTGCGCGTGGCAAGCTCGCTCGAGCCGCATTCGAGGTGCTGAAGATTGAATATTTTGTAGGCAGCAGGTACATCCAAGCCGTGGTTCGAGGATTTTTGGCGAGACGAAGGGTAGCGAAGATGTACTGGCAGCTCACAGCCAGCGTGATCCTCCAGCGCTTTGCTCGCGGCATGCTTGCCAGGCGCTTTGTCGCGCGACGGCGATACGCGAAGGCGCGGGAACGTGCCGCACTGCGCATTCAACGTACAGTTCGTGGGCATTTTGGACGAAATCGCATGAGGCGCGTGCGCCGATTGTTTGGTGGACGAAGCCAGCTTCTCAGTTCCGTGAACGAAGTGAATCTCAGCGATTTGCGAGAACTTGCTGATGCCTGTATGAAGATGGCATCCGTTGCGACTCTGCCCGCTCACAGTAAACCAACGCAATCTCCCCCTCTGCTGACATCGCTCGTCTTGGGTCTTGTGCGCATCGTGATGGTGTTCACCACCGATCGCGATGAAGATGTTGATATCGCAAATGTGCGATGGAAGGAAGCCGCGCACTTTCTACGCTGCTCGTCTCGTCTGCAACGCCGCCTGGGCAAAGTGGCTGGGGTGGCAGTGACCGGAGACCGGCGTTTGCGGTCATCGCTGCTCGGAGCTGCTCTGCTGGACATGTATTGCAAAGACCAGGATTTTTGTGAGCATACGTTCGCGAACCTCGAGTCTGGGTGGCGAGCAGCCATGGTTCTCTTTCGCTGGGTCAAGGCGTTCCATGCGGTTTGTCAAGAACAGGCTGTTCTTGACTTGAAGGATGCTCCTCGCTCCGTGAGGCCGTTCCTCTTCGTGGAGTCAACGACTGCAGTGGAAGCAATGCAAGAGCGCGCTGAAGAGGAAGAAAACCGCATTCTCGAGCTCGCATCAGAACGACGATTTGTTCCCCGTGAGCTCATCTCGGCAAAGAAAACGCGCAGCCGAGCAATGCTCATGGTCGTGTCATTTGATACACCCGAAGCTGCGCGAACGTCTATACTCGATCAACTGAGAGGTGCTCTTCCTGGGCTATTTGTCGTGATGAATCGGCGTTGTGGAGATTCCGCTCGCCAAGGCTCTGATGGACAGTGGAGGCACCGAGTATCCACGGTACACCAACAGCAACTCGACATCTTGGGTGCTGACTACAGTTCCATCCGTGAATCGCTTGCTGTTGGTCACAGTGTGATACTCGACTGTGATATCGGCCTCACAGATGCTCAACAGCGCAGGTTTATCGGTGCTTTTACGGCTCTGAAAGCTTCTATTAAGCCATCACCAATATGCATCCTAGTGCGTGGATCGCTACGCAACCGCCCAACGCTGCTGATGCAAGAACCATCGTACAAGCAGCTGACCCAAGTTCCAGAAGCGACTCGGCGGCCGATGGCGGATGCCGATATCAAGCGCAGGTTTGAGCAGAGTGCGGACTGGCTGTACCTTCTTAGACAACCAGACTCTGAAAAAGAGATGCTGCGTTTGGGCGCATCGGAGACGGCTCCATCGGTCGTTCTATCTGCATTCGTGCTTGTAATGGAAGCCGTCGTGATCTTACTCACGCCAAGCAAGCGCTATGATGTACCCCAGAGGCATGCGAGTGGTGTGAGTTGGAAACTTGCGAGGCGTCTGCTCGCGAATCCATCGTTCTTTGTGGCGAAACTTGCCAACGTCAGGTATGACAGCATCTCGAGTGATAACCTGCGCACATTGGCAGCGTACCTTTCGCACACCGACTGGCCTTCGCCCACATTGGCACACAGTACGAGTGGACCTCTGCTTCACGCGCTTGCGTCGTGGGTCCACTCAGTGGTTACATGTGCTCAAGTTGCCGTCGATCGCCATGGACTCGCTCAGAGCATCAGTCGCTCATTGCCAGTCTCAGGCTTGTTCGATAGTGTCATTGTATACGACAACTCCGTCTCCCCGGGTGGGGAAGTGACAGCGTTCCAAGACGTGCTAGAGGCGGCATTGGCTGATGTGCGCGTGTTCCGCAGAGTTCAGACTCTAGATTCCCGGCGTTGTGTGGTCAGCGTTCATCACGACTGCCAGCGTTTATTCTTCTGCGCCTACGATCCCGTGACGAGTTGGAGATGGCAACGCGTTGTGTCGGAAGAAGAGATTGACACACTTCTAGCCCCGAACTCCATCGAGCGCGGGGAGGATGCCGCGATGAAGCGCCATGCGCCAGCTAATCAGGAGGAGATGTATGAGCGACTTGTTCGGCTGTGTCTGCTTCAACCCATCGCCGCTGCATCGGCTCTCGCCGGTGGCAAAGCCACAATACCTCCTGGATCCGGAAGTGAGACCATCGCAACTGAACTCAACCCACAGATGCAACAGCTCATAGTGCGACCACCGGCAATTCGACTTTACCGCCGAGTAGTGCGCCTTGGCGGCCACCGTGTCACTGTCACACTTGCCGAGCTATCCCGTGGGCGTATCCAGGTCGACGTGATGGTCCATAGCCTGTCGCTGGAACTGCGACGTGTGGTGAGTCTCGAACAGATCCTCGAGCGATTAAGCCACCTAGCAGCGAAAAATGTGTTCGTTCCACCAGAACGTCTCCCGAGACTAGTGCTCGAGCGCCTGCATCTCTTCCGCTCCTCTCAAGCGTCGGAGCCAGCATGGGCAGCCAGGCCGTCTCGCGCAAGTGGTAGGCTCGGAGCGTCAATGCTCCGATTGGGTGTACGAACCAAAGAGTGTGCGCCAGGACGCCTCGTGCTGCGCAAAGCGATCCGAAGTCGATGGCTGACGGTTGGAGCAGGCCGATCCAGTTTGTGGCTATTCACCGTGACGGAAATCCACAGCGACGACTGCTTTCACGTTGAAGTATATCAACCACAATCAAGTGAACGGTTTTCTCGAGTCGTCTCGAAGCGGGAGTTCCAGGATCTTCAGCTTTCGGATCTGTGCCAACGGTCATCCTCAGTATCTACGAGACCACTTCTAGAAGCGATCGTCAAAATGTTCGAGTTCAGGCTGGATTCTGAGGTAGCTGGTGCCACCCACGCGTCGATTCGTTCATGCAGGCTGCGTCACCACATCCTGGAGCGATTCCCTCTTGCGATCCGCTTCGAGATGAGTCCTCACCATTCTGTGGAAAAGAGTGGAGTCGTGCGCGCGTATGTCCAGGTCGAAACCAATGCTCTTCAAGCGAACACTGTGCACGAAGGAGTCCGAATTCGCATTTGCATACCTGACACTTGCGAGGAGCAAGCGATCGATTGGCAAGACGAGGAAGTGGATTCGTTTTTCTCCACTTTCGGCGTTTCATGGACCACTGCCGCACGCGCGGAGAGAAAGCGCCTAGCGCACGAGCTCGCTCGTAGTGTTTTGCGATGGGATTCGTACAAACTACGCGTTGTTGCTGATCTTCCATGTGGACGATTCGAGGCGTCACCGTGTACCAGAGTCACTGGAGTGCGCAAACTAACAGCTCGGCTCGCCTCACCATCACGTTCTAAGCAATCACTCTTCTCTTCGCACAGTTCGAGAGCATTAGTACCCGTTGCTTCATCCTGCGTTCAGCTACTTGACTATGAGCCTCACGATGGCGAGTCATCGATGTATGACAAAGCCCCGACGAACCGAGTAGTGTTCGTTCACGACAAACACGAGCTAGTCCACAGTGGCAGCTTCCGTGCCAACGGGGTCTTGGTCACTGTGCAAGTGTTCATGAAGGCAGTCGTTGTCACGACTCCGAAGCCCTGTTTGCCTGTCGATCGGTTGGAACAAGATGACTCTTTCGAAATTGACTTCGATTTCTACCACCCAGCTACCAGTACGTCTCAGCGATGCGTCATCTTTGGCCGCACACATCTTCGCGAAATCGTTGGCCCCGGAGGGGCTACACTGATTGCATCTGCGACGATCCGCGTAATGTTAGAGCACATCATTGAGTGCCGTACAAGTGTTCATTTCGAGCGTGTGGTGACAAAGACCCGAGCAGAGGGAAAGCGCATTTGTGTTGCGTTCGTGCGAGATCGACTGTATCAGAAACATAAGATCACTCCGCTTCAACAGAATCTCCAAGCGGATATGACAGCAAACGCGATCAAGCTCATCGACTCCAGGCCTGAGCGTGGACTAAAGCTGCTGACAAAGACGAAGACGCTCGCTGGTGACCGAAGCGACAAGGTGATATTGACGGTATTCGATGTCCGGCAAACACGTCCTTCGCACACGAGTGAAACAAACCGTGATGCCTCCGCTCGCGTACAGCTGCGCGTAGATGGCTACGTTTGCGAGTCAAGTACACGCCTTTCTTTGACAGTCGAAGCTGCGGACCTTGCTCACATTCTAGATGAGGGCATTGCGAGTACCCTGACAGATTTTCACGATGGCTCTTCCGTCACCTTTAGGAACTCGGACCAAATGACGCACCAAAGGCAGCGACTAGCCCAACTCGTGATAGACCACGTTGGTATCGAATGCAGGCGAGACGGCACGCCAGATCGTCTCTTCCTCGTGGAAACATCGACAGCGGCATTACGAGAGGCCAACGCACTTGGCACTAGCGAGAAGATGCCTCGGCGATTGGTGGGAAAGACCGTTCGGCAGATTAGGCATATGGCCGTTGTTGTGACCATCTTCAGCCTTGGAGAGGCGCAATGTGAAGGATTCGAGGTGCTCTGTTATGACCCGCAAACAAGCGCACGCACAAGTTGTGTGATCGAGCCGACACGCGTGGGGTTCAGCACGAACGACACTACGTCGATGCGATTGTTCGAGTCGCTAGACTCTACGACGGCCGCGTCACTCGTGAGACACATCGTGTCCTGTGTTCACATTGATGGCACAGTCCGTGACGACACCAGCTCAGGCAAGCAACTCACCCACATCTCCATTACGACCGCCGAGGACATTGGACAGCAAGACAAGGTGTGTAGCGGACAGTTCATACGCCTCGACGAAGGTCCAGTCCTGGTTGGGGGCGAAACGATCGTTTTAGCGGGAGTGTGGCAGGGCCTAACGGCTGCGAGCTCCCCTGGCAGTGAGCTCTGTCTCGTGCACATCGGTCTCGAGTCGATACTGACCGATAGCCGTGGCGTGGATGCCGCTGTCCCCTCCAGCTTTCGACTCGTGTGCTCGGTGTTGGCTCTGTGCAAGCGCGTGGCTTCTACTCGAATTATCGCGAGTGATGAGTTCAATTTACAACTCACTCCAGATACGACGTCGGTCAAAGAGTGGCTCCACGAGAGCGTGAAGAGGATCCGCGTTCGCGTTTTACTGGCAGCTACTCGTCAAGATTTGGATGCGGAGGGAACAGGACCCGGTCAGGAAGATGCTCACTCACCGGCAGTAGTAATTGAGCTTGGCGCATGATCCAATGGGACTGCGGGAAGATATTTCTGCAACCGTTTCCACTCGTTTCACTGGATCATGCGGCGTGGAGACGTCTGCAATGGATTCCATGACGCGACGCTTCACACACTGCTCTCGAGTCGGACAAAGAAAACAGTCTCCCAAATCCAACTGACCATGCCTTCTGCGTCGTTCTCGATGCCGGTCAACGACGACGATGATGATTCTCGCGACGACATTATCCGACTGCGGGCAGGCATCGAGGAGGCGATGGAGCTGCGCGACGAGCTGCAGCAAAAGAACGTAAAACTGCAGCGCCGGATCGCGTCGCTCTTGCAAAAGTCACAGACCGAGAGCTCGGCAGCCAGTAATGCAGCCGCCGGAGGTGGCGACCCGCAACAGAATGCGCGTGCAGGTGGACGCCAGGACGACAAAAGCAGCGCGATGGAGAACGAGAAGCGGTATTTGGAGTGTCTCCGTGGTGTCCACGAGGCCAAGGTGCAGACAGCTGCGGCCCAATCGCAGTACGACCGCATCGCGTTGGATTTACAGGCAAAACTCGACGAGAAAGAAGCCAAAGTCACGGAGATCCAGGATTCCTTCCTCGAGTTCAAGCGCGAGATCGCCAAGAATGCCGAGAACATGCGCACGGGGAAGCCCATTCCGAACCGCGTGATCGCACAGTTCGAGGCCGCAGAGCTCAAGAAAGACCAGGAGGTCGAAAAGGTGCGGCTCAAGAACATCAACCTGCGCACGCATCTCAAGAAGCTCGAGCAGCAGCTCCACGCGAAAGAGCAGCTCGCTGAGGGACTGCACTTGATCGACTTTGAGCAGCTCAAGATTGAGAATCAAACGTTAAACGAGAAGATCGAGGAGCGCAACGAAGAGCTCCACAAGCTGCGCAAGAAGACCACCAGCACCGTGCAGGTGCTGACGCATATCAAGGAGAAGCTGCAGTTTGTACTCGCCGAGAACCAGACGCTCAAGAAGGAGTCCGCCGAACTGGAGGAGGCACTGTCCGTGAACCGTGACCAACTTGCGAAGAAGAAAAAGGACCGCGACGCGAATCGACATGCGCTGCAGAAGCTGAAAAGTAAGGATGGCTTCGCCAAGTCGGAGCTGCTCATCGAGGACTACGAGAAGCGCGACGCCGATCTGGTGGACCTCGAGCGCCGACTCGCCGAGCTGATGCAGCGCCACGCGTACCTCACCAAGGTCCTCACGACCTCCAAGACCAAGTAAAAGGAACTCCAACGCTTTGCCGTAGTAGAGTACAAGCCCGTCGATTCTTCTACTTGCCCTTGTGTCTATGCTGATAAGTATTGTGTCGGTGAGGAATACATGCGTTTTCTGCATCTTACGATAAACACCCAGTAACCCGCGTTTTTGAGAGCTCTTCTAGAGACGCCGAGAGCGTGGACAACGACGCGGTCTCTGGTGATGCCGACGCCGAGGGCGACGCACTTGATGGGCATACCGTGGAGGCGGTCACCAGCGGAGATTTGCTGTGGTGTGAATGGGAATGCCGCGTGAGCGATTTGACTCCCTTGGCACTGGGGGAGGGAGAAGATGGCGCCGCGAGTGACGCCGGCGTGCGCACAGCGTGGGGTTCCGGCGACGCGGCGTTGGCGCGAGCTACCTCTTCCTCGTCGAGCGTGTCGTCCTGGTTGCTGCTTGTGACTAGGCTCTTGGTAGTTGCATCATTCAGCGAGACCTCTTGCTTGATGGCGATTGGGGCCTCGCCGACAATGGAGTCGTCAAACTCGTGCTCGGTGTCCGAGTCCGACTGGTTACCCGCGAAAAAGCGATGGATGGACGGCGAGAACCTACAACAACATTGCACATCAAGTCAGTCCCACTGGACCCACGGTTGTGTCAAGTAAGAAGAGACGCACGATGGCAGTTGAGACGGCGTGAGACTGAGCAGCGACGACGCCGCGGTCGCGATGAGGTTGCAGTGCGGTGGAGTCGACGGGGCCGACGGGGGGACCGCACCAGCCTCGGCCTTGATGGTGCGTACGCGCAACGGCGACAGCAGCTGCAGCTGCTGCCCCTGGCGCTCGGCCGCGGCCAGTCGGTTCGGCTTTCCGCTCGTCGCGGTGGATTCTGCAGGCCCCACAGGCGATAGTAGTAAAGACGATGCGATGGACGTCATGCCGGGCGACAAGTGGGGGCTCGCGGCGGGCAGCAGATCGTCCACGTCGCCCGCCGGATCAACAAGTTGCGGACCAACGCGTGCAGCTCGGCGAGTGAACGGAGGACGACCACTGCGGGTCGCCGACGCCGAGCCCGGCGAGAAGAACTTGCCTGAGCCCGAGTGGAAGGGTGACGGCGAGCCTGTGAGTGATGCGAACGCGTCCCGCGCGTGGGACCCTTGGAACGGAGAGAACGCGAGGTTTGTGAGAGGAGAACTACCGGCATTGAGCAGGAACGACGTCGAGGCGGGCGATTTGGAGAGGCTCTTGATCTGTGCGTCCTGTGCGTCGATGCGGCGGCGCAGCTCTTGCTCGCGCTGTTTGGCTTCCTGTAGTTCTTTCTGGAGCCGTTCGATTTGGGCTTTCAACGCTGTAGGCGTGTCGACGGGCGACGACAGCGATCCGCACGTGCAGGTTGATGTGGCGATGGGCGACGACGACGAAGAGAGCGACGACATGGAGGAGAGGACGGTGGCATCGGATACACTGGACGCAGCGCTTGTAGACGACGTCGACGACGATGAGCCGACAATCGGTGGGGTGAGACGTTTCGAGCTCGACCGTGCTGTGAAGGGCGAGGGCGAGCCGTCTTTGGCGTTGGTCGGATTGAAGAGCGAGGACGCGGTCGACACTTTGGCCGAGGCGGACGCGAGCGACGTGAGCGCTGCGGCCGCACGGGGCGACTCCAGTGAGCGAGCGACGAGCATCGCACGCGATTTGTCGGCCGAGGGGGTATTGCTGGCGGTGGTGAGTGAGGACGAACCGAGCAGCCCGCTCCCTCGCAGTGCCACCACGGCTGGATGCTGAAGCACTTTGCCCGTCTTCGCCTCGTCTTTCACCTCGCCCTCCTGCTGACTGGCCGCGGCGTCGTCGGCCTGGCGGATCGACGCCTCGAGGTTCAGTCCGCTGCTCAACCGGCTCTTCTTGCGGAGCTGGTGGCCGCGCGGCGTCTCCGCTCCACCGGCGCCGCTCTCGCGCTTGACGCGCTTGGCGCTGCCCGAGCCAGGACTCGCGGTCGGTGCGACCACCGCGAGCCGTGCGGGCCGCAGCGGCGTGGTCGTGGCCGTGGGGACGGGACCCATCCACTCGTAGAGCCGTTTCTTGCGGCGGTTGTCGGTCGCCGGCGCGCACGACTTGCGGACGAGACCGATGGAGCAAAATACGTTGGCGATGTCGTACAGGCGGCGAGCGCAGGCTAGTGCAAAGGGTCCGTATAGAAACGTCAGAACGGCGACAAAGGCGAGTTGGAAGAAACGGAGCGACTCACAGGTCTGGTTCGTGAGTGTTGAGGCGGCGGCGTTCGGACCGCCCACGCAGGACGCGAAGAGCCCCATGATGTCTTCGAGGATCACGGGCTGCGGCACCTCCTAGGATGAAATCACAGCGAGCATGAGTGGACCAAAAAGCTACAAAAAGGGTCCTCACGAACGGCCGCTCACATTGCAGAGGAAGATCTGGACGAAACGCTCGCCGAGCGCCGTGGCCACGGCCTTGCGGCGTTGGCCCTCGGGCGACATGCAGCCAGCGGCGCTTGTCGTCGAGGTGGCGGAGCCCGAGCGAGAGGCCACGGCGATCCGCGCCATGCCTTCCTCCTACCAAAATAAAATACAAAAACAAAACGTTTAGGTCCTGCAACATAAAAAGCCCGGAGAATCTGGAGGACTGGATGCTGGATCGCACCTTAAGCCGCTCAAGCACGATAGCCATCTTGTCATAGCCGTCCCACCGATAGAAGCTCGCGCGAAGTCGGCCCACGAGCCCGACGCTCTGGATGATGTTGAGGATCTCGTACATCCGTCGGCGCTGGATGCCTAGTATCAAAACAAAATAAATTACCGTCTCGACCTGGACCCAACCAAGCAGGGTGGTGTCGCCGCACGCACCGAGCTCTTTCGCGGCGAGGTCAATGTTGATCGGTTCGCTATGGTTTTGGTACATCTCGCAGAATCTGGAAAGTCGCCGACGAAAAAAAAAATCACAGTTAGGTCCATCCGTTTCCGCTTTCCGTTGGGGGGGGGTCCGAACGCCATGCGCACCTCTGGCATAAATACGCAAGTGAGTTTTCGTTGCGACCGTCGCGCATGGGACTCTCCTCCACGTCCAGTGCATCGTCCTCCAGGTCGTCCTCTCCGCGGAGCGCGATGGGTGGTGGGCGCAATGCCACGGTCTCTTTTACCGCCGAGGAGACGGCGCGCGTCATGGCAAGAACAAATTCGGCGGAGAGGAGGCGGAGCGAAGGCGGAGGGGAGGGGAGGAAAGGCGTCAAGTGGCTTGGGCAATCGGATGTGAAGGAGGAGGCCTCGCTTTGTTTCGAGTCTGAAGGTTCCCCGCTGCAAGCAGCTCCGCCGGCGGCTGTCCGCTGTCAATGACACTGGAGTGTCGTGCGTTGCGCGGGTCTAAAATGACCCGACCACCCGCTTTCCCTCCACCATAGCGGATGACATACAAATTGCAAGTCAACCTCGACCCGCCCAAATTCGAAGATACACAGACGGGTCATGGAGCCGCAACCCTACGCTCCACTCCGTCCACCGTGATTATGAGTCATTTGTGACTTCTTTTCACCCCGCGCTCCGCTCCGCTCCTCGCAACAGCCCTCCGCTGGAGAAGTTCAAGGGGGGAAACTGGACGTGAGGATGGGGGAGGAGCGGAGCAAGTGGGGAGAAGATGGAAGCCCTCGACTGTTGAGGTGAAACCCGTCTCCCGCCGTACATTCATGCCCTCGCCATGGGAGGATACTCTGTGATGAAACATTCTATTTGTATGGATCAGTTTTATTAGTTTCTCTAGCTTCAATCATCACTGGTAGAGGAGACGTTTGTGGGGCTGCCGAGCTCCATATCATCGAGTCCATTCGGGACCATCTCGTAATGCTTCTTCTTGGTGGCGTGGAGCCCCACCGCCGACAGCGACAGCGCCACGGAGGAGGTATTGATCGCCGTCGAGGAGGACGGGGAGGAGAGAGTGGAAGAGCATGTCGAACACGTGGCGGCGGAGCTACCGGGGGACGACGATCGATCTCCTCCTGGCGCCTTGCTCGCACCGCTGTCGATCTTGTGGTGGTAGAGGTACATGGACACAAGCAACACGCCGAGTCCGCAGACAAACTCGAGCGACGGCGAGAAGCGGAAGAAGAGCATGGACACGAGCATCGTGAGCATCATGGCCACGGCATGTGCGTACACGCCGGCGATGTTGTCGAGAAATTTGAGGATGAGCCCCACCGAGATGCCCGCGACACAGTTGATAAAGATGGTCGCGACGGTCCATCCATTGTAGCCATCGAAAAACCCTCGCGCCGCGATCTCCTCCGACTCGACGAGCAGTCCCATGCCGTTGAACAAAATGCCAAACACGTAGAGCTGTGCGTTCTGCCACAGG
>JAADVY010000724.1:0-13043 GCA_023336035.1 Pythium plurisporium
AGATCGAGAACTGGAGGATAAAAGAACAGAGAAAAACCAAGTCGCTCCTTCTACGCGTCTCCACGACACGTGGGGATGTCAGCACAGTCGCAGCGAGTAGACTTCAAACGAACGAGGAGCTCCCAAACAAGGTAGCAACCTCTCTATCATACAAGAAGCTGGAAGCTGATGGAGCCCTTCGCTTCTTTGATACCGTAAGAGGAGGTGGCCGCACAGAGTGATCTAGAATAGGGTGGAATACTGTCTAGGTTTTACGAATAAATAGCTCTAAGAAATACCTTCTTTTGATAAATAGAGGCGAACACAAGTGCTCGATCTTCAACATGCAGCGGGCAACTGGCTGGAGGTTCAGCTCTGGTGGTTGCTGCACTTGAAGAGGCTCACGGGGTTGGAGAAAACGCACGCGCCCACCACTCTCTCTTCGAATGTTCCGAGGCTTTCCAAATGAGCCACGGCAGCAAGTGGACGGATGGATACACGTCGTAGGGATGGCACTCAGCTGACTTGAAGTTGGCCCATCCGTCGTCGAGCTTCTCGAACGATCGTTTGGCTTCAGGCATTGGCGTTCGTCGGGCTATCGATCGGGTTCGACGATTCAGAGCTCAGGCTGTCCCTCACGCTCATGCCGTCGTTGTGCTCCTCGTCACCAAACAGAAACGCGCCGAGCACGGCGGGCAGTTGCGTCATGCCGTGGCATGCGAAGCGGCACCGCGGACGGTTCTGTTGGAACTCGCCGACCACATTGTGGAGAAACTTGACGAGGATCTTGGCGCGCAGCTCTGCCTTCCGCAACACGGCCTTGGTGAACACACCAGGCTGGGCCGACGAGAAGAGTAGCAACACGGAGAAGCTGTCGCAAAAGGTGCAGTAGATGCGGTGCGTGTACTGCACGCTCTCCCACAGGTCCTTGCGAAGCTTTTCAAACTCGGAAAAGCGGCGGTGGATCGTGTAGTCGGGCTTGGCATGGCTGGTGTGGTTGTCGCAGCCGTTGTGGGAGTGGAGCACGCGGCCGAAGCGCGCCTGGTTGGTCGGAATGCGGCTCTGCTCGTGCTTGAGGTAGACGTTGATCACGTAGTAGTCCTTCTTGTCGTCCTCGTGCTTGACGACGTCGGCGATCTCGATGCGTTCGATGCGCTGCAGCATCGCGGCGGCGTCCGCGCCCTTTGAGTGGCGCAGCGGCGCCATCGCCTTGGGCGCGAGCGGCGGCGCGAGCCAGCGCCGCGTGTTCTTCTTGTGCTCGATCGCCTTGGTGGTCTCGTCACCGGGCATGGCGCGAAGCATGCCACGGCTGTTGAGACGCTGCAGCGTTGGCGTGGCCGAGGAGATGGATAGTTGGATCGAAGTCATGGGGTGCGTGTTGAGGTCGTGGTCGAGTTCAGAAATGAGAGAAAGGATTTGCTCGGCGCTATAGCCACTGCTGGCGGTTTGGAGTGTGTGGCAGTCTGTGCGTGGGACACCATCCAGTGGGTTCGGATTGTTCTTCTTGAGGCGTCGTTTCGTCAGCGTAACCAATCGCCTTTGCCGAAGGCATCATCATCATGGCCACAAACTCGACGGCTGTGGGAATGGACCGACGTACCTACGGTATACTGGGCGAAGAGAGACCAGAATCCCAAGGATGATGCTGAGCGCGTCGCATGCAGAGTGATGGTATGACGTATCAAAGTCAACTTTTGCAGCTCTACAGAGTGATTGTCGCGTCGATGCGTCATCAACGCGACACAAATGAAGGCTTCCTCCGAAAGCACAATCACCATGCGCCGTCGCCCAGCACTGTTCTTGGTTGTTACGAGGCGTCACGGGTGTGTTCATAACAGAAAACGTGTGGCGTTGGACTGGGCGCGACCGAAGACGGCACCGCCACCTTGAGAACGAGGAGCTCCACGCACGAGCATCGCGTCGTGACATGTGTGCAGCAGATCCTGTTCCGAGACAAAGCGGAAATTATTCCTCTGCTGAGACGCGTACTGTAGCACGAGACTAAAACCAATCGCGATGCGGTCTGGGAGCCGTGCAGATGGCAACAGTGGTGGTGTGACTTTTTCGCCGTGTGGAGAATGGGGAATCTGGTCTTTCGCATGTCGCACGTGAGGACCACTTGCTGCTTGGTGAGACGAGCGCAGCCACGCTGGTACTGTACAACATCGAATCGATGTGTCAGCTCGCGAGTGCGCGAAGTGACAACAACAGTGGCGTGAGTCGTTGTCGTTTGAGACAAAAGCCGAAGATCCGGAGTCTCGTCATCGGTTGTCGCGAAGGCGAGGAATGCCTGTCTCATTCGTTGGTATCAGGGAAAATCAGCGCTCAATCTCGGTGCTTGTAGCGCGTCGACACCACGAGCGTTCGCTGTATGAGCCCATCTCAGCTTCTCCCATGAAATCCAATCAAGTTCACGCAACTTTCGTTCAACAAATGTACTGATCAAACAATCTCGTTCATACACTCCAGTTGGGTTCAACCTCTGCAGCACTTGTCTCGGTTCGGTCCGTGGCGTCGTCGTCATCGCTTCCGAAGAGAAAGCGATGCAGCAGAAGCGGCAGCTCGTGCTGAGCATGGCATGCCTTCACACACGATAGCTTGTTGGTATGGAGCTCGCGGAGAACGCGGAGCACAAACTCGCGCATCTGCTTGGCTCGCTTGGCAGACGATCGGTGGGTCGTGATTGAAAGCACCACAGCGTAAGCCAACGTCGTGACCGTTTGGACGCTGAGATTCCCACACAGTGCGCAGTGGACAGGGTGGTACCGACGCACTGCAGCCCACGCGCTGTGGCGAAGCGCGTCGAGATCGGCTGATGTGCGTACGATCTCCAGATCTGGTGCCTCGGTCAATCGAGCCAAGGTCTCGAAGCGGCGGGAGCTGGGGATTAGCAGCGTTGGCGTCTCAATGTTGGTGGAAATTCGGTTCGGGTTGTGGTGCATGTAGAGACTGATGGAGAAGATGTTGGCTCCGTGAGCTGCCTTTTGGATCTTGACCTCAACATGTCGAATTTGTTGGAGTCGACGCCACGCTTCGTTGGACTTGGACAAGATCACAGGTCGAGTGGTCTTTGGAGTGAGAGCAGATATCGGTTTGTCGAGGCGTGGAAGAGTCGGGATATCGTAGACCATTAGTGTGTTGCCGGTCCGAATCGTGGTCTCTGCCTGCTAGTTGATTAGAATGTGGAGAACATGCAAGTCACTGTGAACGATGCCGGTGATACCAAAGGACTCAAAAGTCAAACCACACCCTTCAGGGCCGCCACAGTAAGCGCGATGTAGGTGATGTTAAAATAGTACATTCTAGTTTATCTGGTCAGGATCAATCCGGGAAAAGCAGTAGTATAGTACGGATATAAGGATTGAAGCAACTGTGATGACACCACTCCAAGTTGGAGGTGTGTGCCCAGCTCGAGCGGTTGAAGAGACTGAGAGAAATCACGCTATATGTGCAAAGTTATGTGTCTTTGTTGAATTTGAACTCCTAGTTTTTGTTCGCGAGGTAGGTAACAATAGTCGTGCCGTCGGAAGAAGCCTCCGATCGGCCTCTTCACTCACTCTGTCGGATCCTCTTCACCACCAAAGAGAAATCCGTGAAGCAGAATCGGCAGCTCAGCTTGTCCTTTGCATGCCGCGGCGCACTGCGGCTTCCTCACATGGAGCTCGGTGAGCAGGTGCATCAAGAACGTACGCATCCTTTTCGCGCGCTTGGCTGGCGAGCGGTGAATGGTGGCCATAAGAAGTGCTGGCTGCGAGAGCTTGGTGAGCATTTGGAACGCTAGCGGATCGCAAAGCTCGCAGTACACCGGATGGTATTGCCGTGCTGCTACCCAAATCTTCTTGCGCAATTTGTCCATCTCGGCAAACGTGCGGACAACTTGAAGATCTGGTGTGGCACTAAACGCTGGTGATCCAGGAGCCATGGTGAGCGTGGAGGAAAGCAGTGCTGTGGACTCGGTGACACGGAGGTTGTTGGTCGGGATGCGGTGCTGATCATGACGCAAGTATATGCTGATGGAGTAGGCCGTCGCATCGGCTGCTGTGGTAGGCTCAACGTCGATGCGTTGAACTCGCTGCAAATAATGCCAGGCATCGACAGCCTTGGGCATGCGCGTGGGACGGTGGATCTTAAGCGAGAGAACAGGCGTGGATACCGCAAACTTGTCCAGCGACGGGAGGGTCTGCGAACGGGTGATCTCAAGCATTGTTGTGTTTGTCGTGGATGCGTAGACGATGAGGTAGTCAAGAGCAGATTGGAAAATGAGAAGAAGCAGCACAGCCGACCCACGTACACGCCTCCTGTCCAGGGGAAGCTCACTGGCACGCAATTGATTGACGCATGTTGACACCCCTGGCGTTCGTCCAGTTGGTCGATTGTGCTGTTTAAAACAGGGGTGTGATCCCAGTCACATGGGGGTGTGATCAACCCCTCCAACACGAGTCGTCGTGCAAGAGACAGAGCAAGAGGGGTCAATCAACTGGAGTTGAAGCTATTACAGTAGTAGACAACCATGTGAAAGAGAGATTGATACTGAGTTCTCACACCAACCTACTTATACACGATGTCAGACCCGTTTTTGAGGCGTGGGAGCTGTCAGACAAGCTCCAGGCGGTGAACCAGCCAGCATTTTGGCCACAAAACGCGAAAGCCTCTGGAGCTGGTACTGAGGTCTCAACAAGAATCATGTGGCTATGCCACCGCCAGTTTCTGCCATCGATAGCAAGTCAAACGGGGTGGGGCTGCTACGCCTGTGTTGAACATTTGCCACAGAGGGATCCCATGAGAGATCATCGTTCCTATGCAGAGACGGCATTGATTGGACGGAGATCATGCTGAAGACCGGCACTAATTCTTGAAGATGGAGACAACCCGTTGAATGCCCTCTGGATGCCCGCGCTGCTTCGATAGCAGGTGAGCTAAGAGTGTGCTCCGAGCATTGTGTATGTTCCTTTCTACTGTATGTAGGATTGCTTAAAGTGCTACGGCCAGGAAGCGCAGCGCGCACGCTTCCTGGGCAACTGCGCATTTCTCGTCGTTCAAAGTTGAACAGTCATGGCATCGAACAAGGCAAGGCCACGTCAATATCGATTGAAAAGTTCGAAGTTCTCATTACCATTTTGCACAATGTGCGCTTCAGTTGAGGCGCCTACGTGCGAGTCACAAGCTTTCCCGCTCGGCGTCTCGTGGTCGAAGGTATCTCTCGAGTAAACGCGGGATACGCTCTTGTCCATGACACAAACCGACTCCGCTGGGCGGTACACTTACCGCCAGTTGGAGCATCCGATTCATGTACGTATTCAGCATTTTGCACATTGCTTGATCCGTCAGAACCCAGTGCATGTTCCACTGCGGCCTGAGTTTGCTGGTGGTGTTGCAGGCGATGACGTCGCGGCAGAACGAGCACGAGTCTGAGATGTGATTGAGCCGGGTCAGTTCATACACACAATAACTCAGGTGCATGAAGTCGTCAAACGTCAAGTGCACGATCGCGTTCGGACTTTGCGAGGTGCGTTTGCGATCCTCCAGCGACGGAGACGACGGTCGGAACTGCCGGTGGACAGGGATACGGCTTTGCGTTTCACGCGTGTAGATGCACAAATAGTACCACGGTTCTTCGATGCTCAGCTGGCTGCGAGTGACCTCGAGGAACTCAATCTGCTTGAGCTTGAGCACGGCATTTGTGCGTCGCTTCACGACCTGCTGCGGTGCGAGCAGTTTGGGCCTCAAGGCTTGGAGCGTCAGTTGAGTTTTCGGTGAGGCGTTTTCGAGCTCACCCTCGGGTGTGCAGGAAAAAGCGTTGGGGAGAGGAATCAATGTAGCTGTCATCTTGGTCGTGATCGATAAGGAAATGTGAACTGAGCTCACAGAGAGAGCCGACGTGAACAGATAGAAGCCTTGTGTGTGTTGATCATTCCATCATACCTCCTGTGATGGGACGCCCAATGGAAAGATCACTACTCTGTGGCTTCATGCGTCGGTAGTGCCGCATCAACATCCGCGACATTCAGACGTTACCATGTTTTACATCTCTGACAGTTTCACGGTTGGAAAAAAAATAGCCGAATCTAACGTGTCAGATCATTCACTGTGCCGTGTGAGATGTTGCAAATTGGACCATCTCATCGAGCTGTAGATGAGACAGAAGCCTTGTCGGAACGGGTTTACATGTTCTGTACGGTACAGATGATCGCGTTCAAGTGATATTGGTAGTGACTCGGGTCTGTTTTGAACACTTGCCCGTTGACTCGCTGAATTGTATCCATGCGTTGGTTCAAAAGTGCCGCACGACCCCTAGGTACTCTGACAGCACCGACGAACTCACTTGCGGACGGCGTGAGTTGTACTGGTCATCTCTACGAGTAAAACACTGACTGAACAAATTGTATTCAGTGTTCGACAAATGCATATTGAATTTTGTATACTAGTACACACAGCTGACCAGCCTTACCACCGAGGCGTCGACTTCGCATTCGAGATGGTATATTTCACACGTCACAGACTCTGTCGCTCGGCATCGAGGGGCTGGAGAAACTTTTGCAGCAGGCGCGGCACGCGCTCTTGGCCATCGCACAGATCGACCCCACACGTCGGCACACTGACCGCGAGTCGCAGTAGCTCGTTCAGGTACGCACTCAGCGTTTCGCACACGCCGCGTTCGCTCTTGAACCAGTGCATGTTCCAGCGCGGCTTGAGCCGACTGGTCGAGTTGTAAAAGATCACGCTGCGGCAGAACGAGCACGTGTCCATGACGTGGTTGAGCCGCGTCATTTCGTGGGCGCTGTAGGCGAGACGCATGAAGCTCTCAAACTTGACTTGCAACGTCACGCTCGCACTGTGTGTCTCGCGCTTGCGATCCTCGATCGTTGGCGAGCACGGCCGGAACTGCCGGTGGACGGGGATGCGGCTTTGCGTCTCGCGATAGTAGATGCCCACGGCGTACGTGGGGCCCTCCAGAGTGTTATGGCTTTGCGTGACTTCGAGAAACTCGATCTGCTTGAGCGCGAGCACGGCCTTGACGCGCCGCTTCACGATACGCTGCGGCGCCAGCGGCGTTGGCTTGAGTGCGACAAGTGAGACCGTGGTCTTTTCATTGCGACCATTCTGTTCGACGTCGTCGTGGGCGACGGAGCCGGCGGCGTTGCCAAAGGGGACCAGCGCGACAGTCATACTTGGTGCGGAGGCCGTGGGAAGATAGAAAGTGAGCTCGTGGGGAAAGCCAACTTGCGGCGACACAGAGCCGCACCGCTTGGCGGCCTTTCCCGACAGCTCTGTGTGGCTTCAGGTACTGTAGTCCTGCGTCAACATTCCGCGACATGAGTTGAAGAACGCCAGTTCTCGAGTTACAGCCAATCATGTGACGAAGAATGAAGCAATCCAAGGGTCCCCGTTGAGATGGTGCACATCGCGGCTCTTCTCAAATGTACTACCTTAAAGCAATTGAATGCTCACTTGTACAGGGTCTCTGTCGGATGCTGGCGTGTATGAGTCAAAATCATCAAAGTACGCGACTCTGGATCACTGGATTGCGACTGCAGCCACTACGAGTAAACGGGCTCGTAATGCGTCGAGCAACGGTTGTCGCAGAGTCTCAAATAGCTCAACGGCGTGGGAGCCGTTGCGTTCCAGCCAAATACATCAACTCCGTGTTGACTGCTCGAGAGGGGCGTCAATCTTTCAACAATCATGGAGTATGGAGCCCTCTAGAGCTTCTCAAAAGAGTGCTACGCTTTCGCTGGCAAGCGCAACGAGGAATGTGTGCTTTTCGTGGTCGCTAAACGTCCTTGACACGGCAAGCTCTGGACAGACAAGTATACGATCGTAGAGCTCTGAAAGTGGGAGCGCCTGGATGAACTTGAGAGAGCGCCTGAAGCCTTCCATCATCCTTTTCTGCGCTACTGAAATCGAAGAGTATAGAATCAAAGTGCCTCACGCATCGTGACTGGAGGAACTCATAGATCGGTAAGCCTGAACAGAGACCAAGCGCAAGCTGTCATGAAGCAGAGAATGCAGCGGCCACGTCGAATGAAGCCATACCACCCACAGTCTGACCAACCTGAGGATGCGTGTCTGAGTGTGGAGAATGAAAAATCCCTGCCCTCGTCTCCTCACATACATGAGCAGACATACGAGTAGTGTTCCACTTATGCCAATTTGGTGTTGCGAGCTGATCAAGTAAAACTTCAAATGGATAGTTAGGCCACAGAAGCTACGCTGCAATAAAAAAACACTGGTCGGCCTGCAGAGCTGTAAGTCGATCGTATGTTCCGACGCAAAGCGTTCGAGTTGAATCGATGTTGATGAACACAAACCACCGTCTTCATAGCGCGCTATGGCTCAGAGACAAGCTCATCGCCAAAGAGAAACTCATGAAGCAACACGGGCAGCTCGCTCTGGCCCTTGCATATCGCCACGCACTGCGACTTCTTCGTGTGCAATTCCGACAGAACATGCGATACAAACACACGAATCTTCTTCGCTCGCTTCGCACGCGATCGGTGGATCGTCGCCGTGAATAGTGCCGGCTGCGAGAGCTTGGTGTACATCTGCATCGTCAGGCCGTCACAGAGCTCGCAGTACACCGGGTGGTACTGACGGATCGCTTTCCAGACGTTATTGCGGAGCTTTTCAAGGTCTTCAAACGTTCGCGAAACTGTGAGGTCCGGATGCACGTCCGATAGAGAACAAGTATCTGTCTGGAGCGGTGCTGAGAGCAACGCTACGGACTCTGGAATATTGGAGGGAATCCGATTCTGATGGTGGTGCAAGTAGACGTGGACAGAGTACACTGTGGTGTCAGTCGAAGCGCCTTCGGTGGGTGTGACGTCGATGTGCTGGATGCGTTGCAATCGGTGCCACGCATCGATGGTCTTGGGCATGCGCACAGGTCGATTGATCTTCCTTGTGAGGATTCGTGTTGATGACTTGGTCGTGTCGAGAGATGGCAGGGCGGGAAGCCGAGAGGCTGAAGCGGGGGAGGATTCCGAGTCAACCATCGTTGGTTGATAAAGAACTGCAAGTTGTGAGGACTCGAATGCAAGTCGCCAAGTGAGGCGACTCCACAGTCTCCCACATCCCTGTCGGGCGTCTCTTGCGGAGCTTCAAACTGCGTACGAGCTGTTTCTGCTCTCCTGTGCCTAGTGAGTGACGGTCAACGGTAGAAGAGCTCTACTGTAGATCACAGTCGGCGAGCGTCAAATGCAACGATCGCGTCACTGCCCAGCGGATCACACAGACTTTGGCCTTCCAAGGCGAGCTCGATTGTGCTGTTTAAAACAGGGGTGTGATCAGCGCAACCCACCTGCCTCCGTCCAGAAGCGTAGGTTCACGCAAGCGCCTGGTCACAGGGCAAAGTAGCGAAACGGAAAGCGTTTTGGTCCCTCCTTTGTTGGGATTGCACCCCGCCGAAAAGTCCCGGTAATCAGGCTCCCATTTGCACCAACATTCCCAAATGCGGTCGCACCCGGATTGGTGGAGATACATGAAAGGCGTGCCTGCAGCCAATCAATGATATCCTCGAACCATCACTCACCATGGTGCTTGCCGCAATCTCTCCGAAGGCGGCGCTCCAAATCCACCAACGGGGGCCACAAGAATCATAAAAAAAAGTGGAGTTTCATTGCAATGCGCATTTCCGCGTGCTGCAGAATCAGCAACTCGCGGGTTGGGGGTCTAAGGCTGTCTACATCGTCTAAAAGCTCTGTCGCTCGTCGAGCTCGTGTTCGTAGGACCGCAAGAACTGCTGCAGCAGTTGCGGAATGCGCTCCTGGCCGCGGCAGTGGTCGTCGCCTCCGACGGGCACTTGCGTGGCGAGCTTGAGCATCTCGGTCAGGTACGCAGTGAGCATGCCGCACACTTCGTCGTCCGACTTGAACCACTCGGTGTTCCAGCGCGGACGCACGGGGCTGTTGGCGTTGAGACCCATGGCGTGGTGACAGAACAAGCAGTTCTCCATCAAGTGGCTCGAGCGTGCGATCTCATACGTGTCGTACCGCAGCTGCAAAAAGTCGTCGAGAGCTACTTGTACCACCGCATCGGGCTCGCTACGATGGCTATTGTGCGTTGAAAGACGCGTTAGCACGCCCCGTCCAAACTGGCCGTGGACGGGGATCCGGCTGTGCGTGTCATGGTTGTACACCGCCACGACGTACACCGTGCGGTCCGTGCGTCGCTCGTTCTTAGTGACTTCCACGTAGTCGATGCGTTTGAGCATCTCGACGGCCCGTGACCGGCGCTTTGCGAGGCGGAACGGCAGCAGCGGCATCGGGTGCAACGCATCGAGCTTCTGGGTGTGGGTGCGGAACGGGTCGGTCGGCTTGGAGAGAGTGTAGGAGGAGTCGCATTCGTTGCGGGTGCCGTTGGCCCGGACGGTCGTGGCATGGACCGACCGGGGAGTATCGAGAAGTGCGCGTGGGGCGGGCATGGTGTGTGTAGGAGAGTGCAACTCGCAGAATGGACGACGACGGGCGACGTCTTCTCGTCAAAGACATGCTGCAGGCCACTGGTGGTGGTGGTTGTGTGTCTCTGCGGCTCAGCCCCACGTCAACACCCGCGACATGTGCATGTTTTGTAACACAGTCTGTAACGGAGACTGTACGGTACCTACAGTTCAACGTTTGAGACCGGCCAGCAAAAAGGAATTTTTGCCCGAGAGGTCTGGTCCTGGGTTGCACAGTCGAGAAATTCTCCCGAGAGAATGGAGAAGACCGAGCGAGCGGTTTCTATGATTCGAGCGTGTTGTGAAAACTCGTGCTAGTCTCATATTTGTCTCGGAGGCTGTGTCCCATGTTGCAGACGGGAGATGTCCCCTGGGAAAACCACGAGCTTTCCATGGCTCGTTGCTTGGTCGTTCCCGATTACTCAGTCTGGAGAAATCGCTGGAGCACTTGTGGGCCGAATTCATGAGCGTCGCAGCGTTGCGGCCCGCCCGACGGCACTTGTACCATGAGCGTGACCATCGCGGTCAGATACGATGTCAACAATTCGCACACTTGGTCGTTGGATCTGAACCAGTTCATGTTCCAGGAGGGCTTGCCCGAGTTGGTCTTGTTGATGCGAACGAGATGCTGACAGAGCCAGCACGGATCCGTCGGGTGGCTTGTGCGAGCGAGATGGTACGCGTCCTTCCGAAGCCGGAGGAAATGGTTGCTTGGTACATGTGTCGACAAGTCGGGGGCACCAAGATGCAGCGGTTCGCTCCCGATGCATATGGGTCGCGCGTACGGTGCATGGACTGGGATATGGCTATGCGTATCGCGGTAGTATAAATCGACCGAGAAGAGTTTGTGTCCTGTCGTGCGGTCGGTACCCAGACGTACTTGCAGGGATTTGATTCGCTTCAGTGCACCAAGAGCTCGCGCGCGGGATATCTTCCGGTACTGCGGTACCATCGCGAGAGGATGGAGTGGTTCCAGCGAGCGACACGACCGCTGGATTGGTTCAGGAGATTGGCAGGCGCTACTTGGACAAGTGTCGCTGCTGGTGACTGAGCGCGCAATATTGCAGCATTGACCGGTCCGATCTGCTGGCATGATGGCAGGATCGGAAGATTGGGAACTGAATGGGTGCTGCTGCAGCAGTTAGTACATACTCTCTTGTCATTCGCTTCCGGAAGTAGCGTCAGCGCCATGTTTACTCTCCTGTTATTGGGTGAGTATGTGGCCCACGGAACCAACCATTGCTTCTTGATCCAGTAATCAGACGCCAATCAAGACCCGACCTTTTCACAGCGCACACGTGCGGTCCTCGATTGGCATGGAAAATCAAAGACACATCCCATTCACACAACCCATATTACAAATCATGTCAACATCGTATCAACACACCAACCCACGGACAACTCTCATGGAGGAGCAGCGCGAGGCGGCGACGCGGTCGTGTTGTGACTCGTCCGCGGCTGCAGGAATCGATAGAACATCATGGGGGCGTTCTCCTGTCCAGCGCAGTGGTCGGTGTGGAAGGCCTTGGCCTTGAGCACGACTCCGAGTAGGTCGTTGAGATACACGGAGAGTTTCTCGGCGACCGCCTCGCTGCTGTGCATCCACGTCATGCTGCGCTGGGGCTTGACGCGGCTGTAGCCGCAGTAAGTGATCAAGCCCAGACAGAACGCACACGGTTCGAGCTTATGGCCCGAACGCGCGAGCTGGAACAACTCGCTGTGGAGCCTACTGAGATCAGCCAGGCTTCGCGTGACGACGACGTCGGGGTCCCGGTCAAGCGCGGCGGCGCCACGCTTGGTCCACGTTGGGTGGGTGGTGAGGCTTGTTCCATTAGTGTATTCGCTCAAAGGGATACGGTGGTGTGGCGACTTGTCATACACTTGGATCTTGTAGCATGGGTTCGAGTTCTTGTGGTTTGTGGGCACGACGCGAAGGAACTCAATGCGTCGCAGCGCCATGACCACACGAGTGCGTAGGGAGAATTCTGGTGGTGCAATGCCCAGCGGCTGCAGCGACGCCAGGCGACCAAGTGGTGAAGCGGACATGGCTTCACTTACAGAGTGGTGAGACGGAGCCGTTGACACAGCCGTGGTCGTCATCGGATCTTTGCGAATCGAACTGTGAGCAACCGCCGAGAAGAGGTTCATTGGCCGTGGCCACGTGCCGCTTGCCCATGGCTATGGGCCACTTGCAAAGGCCTTGGTTTATTGGGGGATTTTTGCCAAAATAGGGTATTTTATCAAGTTTGTTGCCATAATAGGATTTTGACGACAAGATAGGGTGCGATCGGAAAACAATCGGCAAAATTAGGGTGCAAGAGCGTGTTAGAAAGTGTTACAAAAATGACATTTTGGACGCGCTCCGCGCTAGCTTGCGCGGCGTTTGCGCCGCCAACTTCGCTTCGCTCGTGGCGGGCAAGGCACGCGCTAACTAGATAGATCCTTGGGGTTGGTGTTGGGTCGCGATCGATCATGCTACGGGGGGTTCCCTACCCCCCCTTCGCATGGGCTCTCGCTCCAAGTCAAAGTTGTATGGGAAAAGACCTCTTGCACCCTAACTTGCCGATTGTTATCCAATCGCACCCTATCTTGTCGTCAAAATCCTATTATGGCAACAAACTTGATAAAA
>JAADVY010000725.1:0-13039 GCA_023336035.1 Pythium plurisporium
GGGAACGGGACGAGCGAATGACACCGTGTGCGGATGCGTAGACATCATGATCTCGCAGCGCAAGGGCGAGTTCCCTCCCGTCGCGTTCATGGTAAAGTGGGACTGGTGGTCTATCTCTGGTGATTGGTATTTGGTCGAGACTGAGCTGATTCACCAGCTCATTAGCAAGAAAAATCGGCATCTCCAGGTCGACGCGCTGATCGAAAGGTGAGGGGAAGATTCCTTCTTAGCGGTCCTCATTGAATTGACTAGCGGTACTTTTAGGCTCGAGAAAGCTCAGAAAGCCTTCCGGCACCTGTATGTGATCGTCGTGGAGCGATTTCCACGGCTGCACGAGTTTCAGTTGCTTCACTTGCGCCGTCAGTTGCGTGTTCGGATCTACACAGGTGTGTGGCGCCAAAATCAGGCTGGTCAAGTCTCACCAACATAATGCAAGTCTCGTGATATCCTAGCGTCTACTCCATCGTCTGCCGCCAAGCTGGTGGTACGACGACCACTACAAACCGGTTGGCATAGATCATCTGATTTCGTTCGGTCGTTCTAGTTTGATGTTCGCTCCAAGCATGCCCTTGAACTTGCGCAACGGGCGCGGGATTTGTTCGAGGGGGTAAGCATTTGTACGATTTCGCCTGAAAACGCGATTTTAAACGAATCTATGGGTGGTCAGCTCGGAACGGATCTCTTGACAAGGGACCACGCCTTATCGATGCTCCAGTTCAACATGCCGTTTCTCTCGCCCGACGAATGTGATATGCTCCTGGATATTTTCGGTAAGAAAAAAGAAGTAGTACTAGGCCATGTGAGATTGGCTGATGGATCACTCCATGTAGGATCATTTAGCAATCTAGCCCAGGTGACAGCTGCACAGATTCTCGACAACACCGTCCTCAATGCGGATGCGGCACAGGCGATTGAAGAGTTCTTCAGGTCCGAATATGCGGTGGAGTGAGATCTGTTGTTCATCAACGGCACTCACCAGTAGCGAGAACGACTCAATGGTGTTCAATTCACTATTACTTGGATATGGTACGGAATCACTAAAACTATACTCGCCAGGCAGGAGACACCGAGTTTTCAACTACCTAGTTGGGGACCGTAACGATGGTCTCGCCGTCGACTTCAAACTTCTTCAGCGTAGTGCACTCGGACGCAATGGATGAGACGTGGTGGTCATCGACCATTCCCCCACAAAAGGAGACGCTGAGCTGTTCCAGCCGAGCTATTCTCTTCAGCAGCGCGCAGAGCACGACCGGATCCTGTACGATCCCTCGGCAGCCTCCAATATCGAGTGACTGCAGTTGGGTGCAATTGGCTGGAAGTGACACAAGTGACAGTGGGGAGAGTCGGCCTTGGCCACGCAGTACGAGCTGCTGAATGTTGGCACACTTGCGTGTGAGGTAGTCGAGACCTTCGTCACTCACACCACCACGGCTAATGCCGAATGGGTTGCTACGGGCAATATCCAAGACCTCGAGACGAGGGCAATTGTCGCCAATGGCTCGCATCGACGCGTCCGAGATGGCACCGCTGCCGCCCAGCAACAGCGTCTTGGTCTGTTTGCAGTGGCGAGTCACGGCCGCAACGGCCAGGTCATCCACCTTTGGGCACCCCTTCAATCCGATAAACTCCATTCTACTCGCATCTTGGACCAGCGAGGCGACACCCGCCGAGGTCACGAACCGGCAGTAGCTTACGTCGATCTTCTCCAGCGACTCCCGCTGGTGGGTGTTGACACACTCAAGCGCCGCGTCCGTGAGCATCGGACAGCGCACCGCTCGAATCTCCCGGATCGACATCTTCGACGCCGTCACAATGCTGCAAAAGCCCTCATCTCCAAGACCTTTGCATCCCGAGACCACGAGTTGCTGTAGATTCGTGAAGCACGGGCCGACTTCGACCAGCAGAGAATCGGCGATCGCACAGTTGATGAGCTCGAGTAGGCGCGTCTCACGGCCGTGACGGTTCGCGACACTGCGCACCAATGTCTCCACCTTCACGGAGTCTTGCTCATGCCGCAGAGAGATCGTGGCCCACGCACCGCTCGCGGCAATCGCCTGTCGCCACATCGCGTCCACATTCTCCAGCACTAGCAGCTCCTCAAGCGAGAAGAACGCCAACATGTCACGGCGCACGGCCTCGGGTAAGAACCCATCCAGCGAGGTCGCCATTGTGGTTGTCGTGTTAGTTGGTGACGTCGTCCACAGCGGCTCGTTTTTGAGTGGGGATGTGGCACGCACAAGTGTGGCCATGGGTCTCTATCCGATTTGGCCAATGAGGGTGAGATCATGGGCGGTCTCCACCAGCGGAACACGCCGGCATCGGCCGCATGTTGCCCGTCGAGTTCCCATTCCGTGGTGCTCGGGAAGCTGACAAACTGCCATCCTGCAAGCGGATTGGACCAGCAATCGGACAATGTGGCCCAATCAGAGATAGGCATCCCACCACATCGGCGGAATAGGGGACCAGCCCACCCCACAACACCCTGAAAACAGAGACGAAGCGACTACCGTGTATTACGCAGTATCCGGATGCATGTATACCAGACAAGTATACTTCCCTCAACCCACCACATCAAAGTGTACCCATCCTGTTGCTTCAGGAAAGCGATCTTTGCGTCGACCACTTACTTGGTCTTCTTGGGCTGCGGCACGGGGGCCTTCTCGAGGTGACGGAAGTACTCGTCGAGGAAGCGGAAGTACCACGCCTGGTCGAACGTGCCACGGAAAAAGTTGCACGAGATGTTGACCTCGAGCAGCAGCACGCCCTTGTTGGTAATCGCCACGTCCCAGCCACAGATCGGCACGTCCTTCATGAGCTTGAAGTGGGCGTCCTCACAGAGCTTCTTCATCTCTTTGATCTCTTTGATCACGTTGCCCGTGATCGGCACGCCCGTGTCCGGGTGGTTGGTGATGTCGTGGCCCACGCTCATCTTGCCGCGGGCCACGTGGTGCGGACCGATGCGGTACCAGTGGGTCGTGGTCGAGCCCTTGAGGATCTTACCCGTCTCCATGTCCACATCAAACATGATCGACTTGTGGTCGGTCGAGGCACCGGCGAGACCCGCACGGAACACGCAGCTGAGCGACTTGACGCCGTCCTCGCCCTTGAGCTGCGCCTCCGGCAGACCGAGACTGTGGCGCGAGGCCGTGATGATACGGAACGTCGACAGCGGCGACACCTCCGGCAGCAGCTTCTTGAGGAACGGCGCGTTGTCGAGACGCTCCTGGATGATCCAGTCGCCACCGGCGAATGCGTTCTTGAACATGTAGATACCCATGCCGCCTTCCTCGTTACGGTCCTTGATCACGAGCGAGTCGGGTGCCTTCATGTACGGCGTGATAGCAATCTCGTGCTTTTCACACTCGATGAGGAAATCCCACTTGTTCTCCATGAGGTACCCGGGCGAGTTCGTGGCCTTCCAGCTATGCAAGCTGACGAGGTGGCAGTTGATGCGCCAGAACGCGAACCAGTTTTGCGGGTTCACAAAGATCTGTGCGAACGTACGTAGGAACCGCTCGATGAGCGAGCCTTGCTTGTTCGAGTACTCGGCATTGAGCTCGAGGAACGCGCCGACGGCGCAGAGCCACGGGTACACAAACACGAGAAACGGGAAAAGAATCAGCCGCGAGTACGAGACGATCGAGAGCGGGATGCCCGTGCCCGGGATCGCCACGTTGCGCAGGTTCTTGACGAGGTCCACGTAGAAGCTCGGGTGGCGGTAGTGCGGCTCGGACCACAGCGGGTTCAGCAGTGCGATCGAGTAGACGTACGTCTTGGCGTGGAGATCGTCCGCGAAGAACGGGCAGTCGGCGTAGGAGCCCTTGCGGAGCCAGTAGTAAAAGAGCGAGCCGTAGAAGCTCAGCAGCGTCTTGGCGACGAGCGCGCCGGCGCCGACGATACCCACGACCATGGTGGAGGATGAGGGAGAGGGAGGGGAGGAGATGGGGGAATCGACTGGCGGAGCGGATGCGTGGAGGATCGCAAAACGTCGAATGGAGGGGACGGCCGACGGATGGGGGAGGAGGAAGATTCCCGACGGCGAGCTTCGGCCAAAGGATTCACGGATCCATTCGGAGTGGTGGATCGTGCCACACGACGGCCGGCCGGTAGCGTGTTTTCAGCCAATCAAAGATGTCAAAACTAGCTGATTGGATGCATTTGTCGCTTTTCAGCCAATCCGAGAAGGTAAAGGAGTGTCGTTTCAACAAAATCGCCACACAACCGCACGAAACAGAGGCGAACGAAAGGAGTGACGCTGAGGACCAGCAGGCCCCATCGAAAACAGAAGTGGTCTAACAAGCGTGCATAGATTGTCGAGGGGGATAATACGTGGACGCTGTTTAGACGCCGAGGGGGCTGCCTACCAAACACTCTTACCCACGATCTGAGGAGGGAAGTCAGCGATCGGCTGGTTTACAGCCGGGCTGATCCGCGATCCTGCAAACACCCACCACCTTTACAGGGAACTTCATCCTTTTGGGTTGAGTACCCCGTGGAAACCATTTCGGACAGAGGGGCGTCTCTGCTCACTGGCCTCTTGGAATGCATATTCACACCATATCCGATGGTATCGCAATTGAAAGAACGTGGTCGCGACGCTTCGCGGTTTAGATCCTCGAGGGTTCGTTGTTTGTCGGCGCCGTTTCACGCGTCTAAATGCTCCGCGGACCACTGTGCCCTCCAATTTTTAGAAGCACACGCATCCGCTCCCCTCCCCTCTTCCTCCCCTCCTCTATGAGAGGAGCTCCCCCTGCTCCGCCCTCCGTGTCAACTGCCGCTGCGTAACCACGGAAACGGCTCCGCGTCTCCTCTGATCGACCTCTCCACCTCCTCTGTCTCCCCCCCTCCGCCTAATCCTCCTCTCCAGCCTCCCCCCTCTCAACAATGGCGGACGTCTCAATGGAGGCAGCCCCCGAGTCGCCGCTGCTTGAGACGCTGCGGCTCCCGCGTGGCGGCGTCGTGTGCTCCACGTCCCTCGGCCCCGTGCAGCTCGGCATGCCCCCCGAGACCATCAAAGACTCGATGAAGTTGGGCATCCCCGTGCCGCGGCACTACATCGTCCCCTCGGAGCCCTTCACCAAGACACTGGGGGCCAACATGGGCGTCAACGTCGCCGAGTTCGAGTTCCCAGCGTACTGCAACTTTTTCTTCAAGCGGCAGTGCGTGAATCTCATTGTGTCGTCCCCCGAGGTCGAGGCGCGGATCCGCCAGGTCTTCCAGGAGACGCTGTTCGGCCCCGTGACGCTGGATCTGCGTCAGGACTTCCCGCTCTCGACCCCGCACGAACTGATCCCGGACCTCGCGAAAGAGCTCGAGTACTTTCGCAAGTTTGGCGACACGCTCATGAGCATCGACATGCTGCTCAAGTTTACCCACTTTGACGACAAGGGCGAGGCGCTCGTGCAGCAGGGCGACCAGCAGATCACAATACGGAAAAGCGCCGGCTCGTTTACGATCATGGACGGCGCGAAAAGCGTCACGCTCGCGGACGGCGTGGACTTGCCGCCGCCGCCGGCTATGGAGCAGATCCAGGACGCGTTCTACCCGCCGGCGTTTGGGGTCACGGTATTGGGCAGCTCGCATGGCTTTGATCCGCATGGGAAGACCTCGGGGTACGTGCTGTGGATCAACCACCGCGGCATCATGATCGATCCGCCGCCGTTTTCGTCCTCGATTCTCATGGCCAACAACATTCCGGCGGTGATGATCGACGGCGTGATCCTCACGCACTGCCACGCCGACCACGACGCCGGGACGTTCCAGAAGATCTTACAGGAAGGCCGCGTCGCGCTTATCACGACGGCGACGATCTACCACTCGTTCTTGCGCAAGTACTCGGCATTGTCGGGGTTTGAAGCCGATTTTTTAAAGCGCGTACTGGACCACCGGCTCGTGCGTATCAATGATACGACGACGATCCGAGGCGCCGAGTTTCGATTCTTTTACTCGCTGCACTCGATTCCATGCGTGGGCTTTGAAGTCAAGTATGGCGACAAGCGGATCGTGTTCTCGGGGGATACGCTGAACGACGTCGATCGCATCAAGCAGCTCCACGAGGAAGGTGTGTTGTCGAGTCAACGGTGCGACGAGCTGCTCAATTTTCCCTGGCATTGCGACGCGATCCTCCACGAGGCCGGTGTGCCGCCAATCCACACGCCGCTTAAAACGCTCCAGAATCTGGATGAGTGTGTTCGCAAGCGGTTGTACGTTGTCCACACGGCAGCCAAGGATATCCCACCGGAGAGCGGACTCAAGGGCGCGCCCGAGGGGGTGCATAACACCATCACTGTGGAGACCAAGCTCCCGGAGAACGCGGGGGCGTTGGAAATCCTGGATCTCGTGCGCAAGATCGATCTGTTCTCCGAACTCACACTCAACAACGCGTTCGAGATCCTCCAAATGGCCCGGAAAGTCACGTATCAAAAGGGAAGTCTGATCAAGAACTTTGGCGAAGTGGGGGATACGTTCTACATCATCATTCTTGGTGAAGCCCAGGCATTGTACAAGCCCGAGGGAGGGAGCTCTGGATCGGTGGAGAGGATGAACGGCCATTCGGAGAGCCACGGGCCGCCGCAGATGCCCTCACGAGCCAGCTTATCGCGAAAACGGATCTCGCTGCTGTCGCTCGCGAAGAACTATTTCCCAGGCGATTACATTGATCTGCAAAACTTGCTGACGCCCAATTGGATCCTGCCGTACCAAATGGTGGCGACCACGAAGCTGTCGCTGCTTGAGTTCAACGCACTGGATTTCAATTGGTTCTTGCGTCACACACCAGCCTTCTCTCGGATCCAACGGCTCGCACAAAGTCGTCTCCACTTCTCGTTTGACATCATCGAAGCGAACCAAGTGCTGCGGAAAATCACCATGTCGCAGCGAACCCACCTCGAGATTCTTCTCAACCAACGCGAGATCAGCGAGGGCCAGGTGCTGTGGGAGGCCGGCGATCGGTGTCTCGGTGCGGTTATCATCGACAAGGGACAGTTCACGCTCAAGCATCCAAAGCTGAGTGGACAGGCAGCACCCGCTAGCAACCGCCCGGCCTCCCCCGCGACACCGCAGCCTCAACTCGTCACACGCAAGCATCGCGGATCTGGGAATGTACGTACCCCCCACACACACCACCGCTTTCTCGCCGTCGGCACCGCTAACGTTTTTTTTTTTGTTTGGGGTAGCGTATTCTGCCGCTGGACATGAGCTTGCTGCCGACCAAGCCCGACACGGATACCGAGACGACGCTGACCCACGGCGCGTTTGTGGGCGACGTCGACAAGCTCATTTCGCCCGACGAGACCAACCACGCGACGACGCTTGTCTGCAACTCACACGGCACGGTCTTTTACGTGAACAAGCAGGATCTGCAGACGTTTCTGCTGGAGAACCCGGGCATTCTCATGGGCCTCAGCGGCAAGCTCTTTGTGCGGTGAATGTATACGATCGGACGACGCGCATCTCCCCCCCCACGCACGCACACAGATGGCTACATTCGATTTCTTGTAGACTGGGAAATAGTCCCCCCACGGATGTACTATACCTTCATGCCACTGTACTATCTACGTAAACCAGACACGCAAACATTTGAATTTACGGGAAGAGACGCACGCATCCAGCTTGCACCACGAAAGTAGCCCGGTCTCGCATCGCCTTGGACAGGGGTGACCAGGTTCCCCGGCCACAATCCGCGCGCGCACTTCCCTTGGAGACTCAGTGCAGAAGTTACACTTGGTCAAAGCGAAGGCCCCTCCCTCCCCAAGAACACGGAAGCCACCCGGCCACACGCGTCCACAACGTGGACGCTCGATACCAAAACCAGCCGACCACCACGATCCTTCCTCACGGAGGCTGTGTGGACGTAACCCCAAGTCCCACACCACCGGCACGACTCCCTCCTCACTCACACTGGTGACAACCCATCTGACGTGGATCCCACACGGCCACAGTGCGAACACCTCCGCCGTCCACAATGGAACGACCCACACGACGCAGTGCCACAGCGGCCAATGGACTGAGCAATGGCTCGAGCAGCAGCAGCAGCCGTCGCCGGCGGCGCGAGGCCGAGCGCGACAGCGGCGCCGTTTCCGACGGCGGCGAGACCGACTCGAGCGTTGTGGCTGCGGACACGGGCGCGTCCGCGCGGTCAGGCAAGACGACCGCTGGTAAAAAGTCTGCGCGGTCCGCCGGACGCGGGAGGTCCACTGCGAGTGCGGATGTGGACGCTGATGTGGACCACGCGGACGGCGAGATGGATTCGTCCGAGGACCCGGCGCGTGACGATGAGGCGAATGAGAAGGAGGAGGAGCCCCTCGTGAGCAGCGGGTACGCGACCCGCGCGCGCCGCGAGCGGTCCCACTCGGTGGTGTCCACAACCTCGGACACGTCGTCGATCGCGTCCACGTCCTCTCGCCACCTCGCCGAGGAGGAGGAGGAGGAGGAGGAGGACGGCGAGCCGCCGCGTGCCGAGGGCCACACAGAGAAGCTCGCGGAGCTCGAGAAGAAGAAGAAGATGGTGGAGGAAGGAACACTCGCCGAGTACTGCCGCCGTGTGGCCGAGTTCAAGGAGGAGCGGAACCGGTTGCTCCAGTCGGCCGAGTGGCACAAGAATCTGCAGCTCAAAAACACGGGCGATCTCTATGGGTTTGAGGTGCAACGCGCCCACAATATCTGGCAGGACAGCAAGGCCAAGCTCAAGGAGGAGCTGCTCGCGCGCTCGGACGCGCTGCTGGCGAAGCTACGTGGTGAGCTGGCCACGCTCGAGCAGACGGGGCGGCTCCCAACGCATGTCGTCGCGCCGAAGAAGAGCTTTGTGCTACCTGCACGGAAGGTCACGGTTGTGGCCACAGTGAAGGGTGTGAGTGGCGACGACAAGAAAGAGGCCTCGGCGTCCACTCAACCAACGGAGGTGGATCTCACGCGGAATCCAACCGAGCAGGACGAGAATGACGCTGATGCAGAAAGCGAAGAGCGGCCGACAATTGCTACGGCCGGTCCGCTGCAGAAGCGCCGCAAGGTCGTGGAGGCGTCCGCACCTGTGCCCGCGAACGTGCTGCGACTGCCGTTGGACGACATTAGCTCGGATCTTGCGAGCATTATGAAGACGCGAGAGACGGCGAGCACGACGATCCATGCCGCGCTGCCCGCGGCTCGCCTCGGTGCGTTTGCTACCTGTATATCTGCGCACGGTGTGGACCAGTTGATACTAACTCGAGGTGCTGTTGGGTAGAGCTCCGTGTGGACCGAAGGCGGCTACTGTGCGGCAAGTACGTCTTCGAAGAAGGCGACGAAGTCGTGGTGACCGCAGCTGTTCTGAAAGAAGACTACATCGGCGTCATCTCGTCCGTCTCAGATGACGAGGTGCGATTCGTCACATTCCATCCCATGTCAACTCACACTGTCCACTGACACCATTTGTTCCATGCCTTGTCAACCGCGTAGCTCTACGTGAAGCTCTCGACCGGCCAGAAAGTTCGCGTGGCCGTCGACCACATCGCCTATCGCCGTTGCGAGATTCGGCCGTTTCTGCGGGGCAGCGCCGGTATTGAGAGCCTCCAGTCCTCGGGTTGGGTCGAGTGCGAGCCATTTTAATTTCCGTGCCGAGTGGCCCAACCCCACTGCACACTTTTTCCTTTCATTGATAACAGTAGTAATCGGATTGCTATTCATTCTGCCCTCGTCGCTATGAGCATCAACAAGTGTCTTCTTAGTGTGCGAATCGACTTATACTATACCTTTCTTACTGATGGCTACTTCTACGTGCGCTGCTTCCGGTCTAATGCCTCTCTCTCTCTCTCAAATGTGCTGCTTCTCCTAGAAGGTTCGGGTTCCTACTTGCTTGCCTTGGTCCTGACTGCGTGTTGCTTCCTACCCCTCCTACAAAACTAACTTAACACCCCATTCCTAACCTAACTATTAAGCTTCCTACTGGTTGGCCTCTGCGGCCGGCGCGAGCGAGAGCAGCTTCATCAGCTCCGTCGACGTCTTCTTCGGCGACCCCGAGTCCTCGTCGTCGTCTTCCTCGTCGCCAGTGTCGCTTTGGTTGTCCTGCTGCGGCTCGTCGCCCAGCTCCAACCGCTTCACACGTCGCGGCCGCTTGGCGTCGCCGCCGTGCTCCTGGTCGGTCGGGTCTTCCCCACGGTTCGCGCGAGCAATCTTGCGACGCTTCCAGTCGCCGCGTGCGTCCTGTGGCTGCTTCTTGAACCGGATCTCGGGCGACTTGATGTGCGAGAGCGAGACGTACCCCGAGTTGGTGTTGATGCGGCTCAGTCCGACGCCATCCCAGGACGAGGTCGACAGCGGCGGTGCGGCCGACGACGTCGAGCCCGCGGACTTGCCGTAGGTCTCGACCAGCGTCGCGAACGACTCGCCACCGATCCCCGTGAGCTCGTCAATCTCCGGATTCAAAAAAATCCGGAACGCGCGGCTCCACTTGGTGTCCTCGCACTCGTCCAGCGCACGGAGAAATTTTTGCAGTTGCTCCTTGCGGTACTGCAGTAGCTTCGGATCGTCGCCGCGAAAGTACGAGACGAGTCCGCCGTCCGGAAACTTGGGCAGCAGATCCAGTAACTCGGGCCCGTAATAGTCGACGAGGTAGAGGTAGAGCTGCCGGAAGTCGTTGTAGCGCCGCATGACGGAGTACCGGACGAGTGGCGGGAGCGTGTACGCCGACGAGGACACCGGTGCGGACGGCAGTGAGGCCATGGACGCGATGGAGGACGACGCCGGGGAGGACGCGGCCGTGGACGTTGTGGACGTGAACGAGTCGGTGAACGGCATGAGCGAGTTGCGGATGTCGAGCACGTCGATGTGGTACCGCCACGACGCGCCCTTCTTGCTCACGCCCGTGATGCGCAAGTCCCGCGAGAAGATCGTGTCCATCGAAAACATGGTCTCGCAGCCGTGGCGGCGCTCTGTGCGCTTGCGGCTGCCTGCGTCCGCCATCTCATCCGTTGTGGATGTGGGTGCGGACACGTCGGCAAGCAAGTCGGTCGTTTCCTGTTGGTTGGATGCGTCCACAACGCTGGACAATTGAGAACGAGGCGACACCGGGGATGTTGCTGCGGCTGCGGCCGCCGTGGGCATGGCGTGGTTGGGATAGTCGTACTCGCCCACAAGACTGGACCGTCGAGGTGGCGCGGGCGCGTCGGCGGTCGGCGCTATTGCGTAGGCGGGTGGTGCACTCATGCGGCGCTGGTGCTCGCGCTGCTGCTGGAGATCCATACTCGCGAGGTCGTCCGCAGTGGGCGCGTCCGACGTCATGGTGTGGTCGTGGGGATGGTGGGGAAATGTGGACGGTGGGCAAAGTTGGGTTGGTTTCTGGCGTCTTTTCTTCCGCCGTGTAAAAGGATGGCACGACTCTTTTGCTGTTGGTGCGGTTGGTTTCTTTTCTTTGGAGCCGTTGTTTTCCGGATTTCTTTTTGCCGCTCAGGCCAGTCGCGGCCACGTGATAAGGGATTCGAGGGGGCTCGAGAGTTGGAATCTGATGCAGGCCCACGGGTCTGGTCTGGCCAGCTCGCTGGCGTCACTGTGCCCGTTCGGTTGGGGGGCGGAACGTTCGATGTTCCGCTGTCGCTGGTGTGTTCGATTTTTTACGGGGGGCTTGTGGACCGCCAACGCAAGGGATTCTTTCGCGTTTTCTTCTTCGTGTCTGGTTCGAATGCACCAGGAGGTTCGATGCAGATGCGGGTCTAAACCCAACAAAAATACGAGTGCGTGCGGCCTTTCAATTGGCTGGCTAGGGGTTCGAGAGTGGCGACCCAGAACACGGGATGCTCGTAAGGAAACTTGGCGCCGTGATGAATAGGAATCCAGACAGCAACTGAGTACACATACCCTCCGTGTGGTCGGTCTCGAGAGAAGGTTTGCTCCATTCCCGCAGGCTGCAACCAGCTGGCCCACAGAACAAACGAATCAAGGACTCGCTCTCTCGATTGAGAACGCCAGCAAAAGAACAAACAAAAAGAAAACGTCATGCGAAATGGGCTGCGCGTCACGCTTGTGGCCAGCAGATTTTCAAATTCGCGCCATCGGGCAGAAGATTCCAGTGCAAATCATTCCGCAAACCTTGGTTTCAAGAAACGAGGTTTTAGAGCACGTCGAAAGCTATGATTGGTTGAAACACTGAAAGAGCCAGATCAACGACTGCTGACTGGCTGAAACTTGAACTTCAAAATCAAACTGCTCATGGCGCACTTCCGGAATGAAGAAAATCGGGGTAGGGCTTCCCCACCGATTTGTTTGGGATTGGTCAACACATTCATTCTGAGAAAGCCGGCTGGGCGGTTGCTATTTTCTCAAAAATTAGAATTAGGGAGGGTACACTTGGTACCATAACCCCTCTCGTGCTGTGGCATGGTTACGCGTCTATCTATGTGCAAGTGGTTTGCTTTGCCGATCGGCAAAGCAAACCACTTGCACATTGATAGTGGCGGTCTGGTCGTGTACGCCGCCTCTCCATGGGCACCGTGTGGATACAAATCTCCCCGAGATGCTGGAAATCATACTACACTTGGTGTCATCGTTGCGATCCGGCTCGTGGAGGCTAGATCCTCAAGCGTATCCTCGCTAAGAGCCAACTATAGCGAGACGACACAAGATCTCTCAAGAATCCCCACGAGTGGCGCCACTCGTCGCATGCAGAGGATTCATGTCCTCCCCGTTCGGCTGCAAGCTCCCCATGGTAGCAGAGCTATCCGTACCTGACCCACGACGCAATTGGGACGAGGCCCACGGCGAGCAGATGACCGGTGGACGAAAACGGCTCGACCGCATCGAGCGGCTCTTGTCGCAGCGGAAGCCGTTGCGTCCTACTCGTACACGAAACCCCCCACCACGTCCACCACACAAGCCAACCATCCAACGAAAACACTGTACTTCCGTGACGTTTTTTTTTTTGCGTGGGGCTGCGTTCCCGCTCACGCGAGTGCATACATCTTGACCGGGTACAAATCTGCAGGAAAGTTCTTTTGCGTCTGCTCGCCAATGAGGTCCAGTCCGGCCTGGCGGAAGATGCTCTTAAAGTACACGTCGGATCTACATACACACC
>JAADVY010000726.1:0-13017 GCA_023336035.1 Pythium plurisporium
ATCGCGAGCGCACTCAACCGACTGCCTCAGTTTTCACTCGCGTCGCTCGGCATCTCCATGCGAAAAGTCACGACCCGCGCTGAAGAAGCCCCACCAACTCCAGCACCAAACGCCCCGGCACCAGAGGCGGAGATACCACACGGTGACAAAGAGGATTCGATTCCAGTACCGCACGTCGTGGTCGACGTAAACGTTGAATCGAAACGTGACGCCGAGACGGAGACGGAACCATTTCCCAGGCATGCGAGTCCTCGGCCGGTCGACGTCGTCGCTACGAGTAGCCAGACAGTTCTTAGCGCATCAACAGCGACGAGTCCACGACAAAGTGACGCCGCCATCGGTGCTCGTCCACTGAAATGCCCGACGTCTAGCCCAGCTAGGGCGACCAGTCCACGCGGCGACGCCGATGGATCAGACCACGTCACGCCACGGACCACACAGAGTCCGTGCCCGAGTAGGACCGTGAGCCCGCGCGAAATGATCATCACAAGCTCTTTTGTTGGTGCGGACTACCCTTCAGCATCGCCCGATGTGGTGGCAATCCCATCGCTCCACCCTGAGAACGCCACCGCAAGCAGAACGGCGAGCCCTCGCGACACCACAAGCTCAAGTAGCAATCCTCTTGGGACAGTCAAGGACACTGCCACGAGTCTGTGCCCAGAGGAGACTCGCGAAAGCGAGCTCCCACGTCCCGATTTGGTCGTCGATCCTTCCGTATCACCACGTGAGACGTCCCCTCTTTCGCCCCACGTCGACCACAACGGTGAGCTGGATCCGTTGAATCTCAGTGAGTTATCGCGGATCCTGTCGCTCTGTCGGGACGTGCAGGTCGCGGCCATCGATCTGAGCGAGCGACTGCATCCATACGTTGTCGACCCGAGTGGCCACTCGATCGTATCGATCCCATCCTCCGCCACACCGTTGATGTCGCCGCCTCGCTTCCCACTGAGCACGCGGTACCTCGAGCGCGAGCTCAAGATGCTGCGACGATACTTTCGTGTGTGGCTCGCGGCGCGGCTGGACCGCCACGAGCGACTGCAGCGACTGCGTGTCGCGTGTGCCGCGCGGCGAATCGGACGCTTTGGCCGGTGTGGGCTCGCGCGCAAGCGAGAAAGAGAGCTGCGGCTGGCGCTCGAGCAAAGACACCGCATAATCCAGCGGATCCAGCGACGGTGGCGCGTGTATTGTGCACACCAACAGCGACGACGCCGGCAGCACGAATTTCACGTCGTGCATCGCTGCTTTCAGCGACATCGCTTCTTTACACGAGTCGCCCAGCGGAGACGTCGCCGGGAACGGGCTGTGACTGTATTGCAACGCTGGTGGCAACGCGTGCTGCGAGCACGCGAGGCGGCCGAGCAACAGCGGCAGCACGAGCAGCGACAGCAAGAGCGACGACAGGCGGCCGCCCGGCATCTCCAGGCTTTCGTCAAGGAGCACACGCTGCGCCGCAAACTCGCCGAGGCCCTCGAGGCGAATCGCCGCCTGCACATGATGCAAAACCTCAAGGCCGTCAAAGCCCGTGACGACGAGACCAAGCGGCGGCAGCTCGAGGCCAAGCGACTCGCGGAACTCAAAGTGACGATGCAGCTCGCGTTGTGCGAGATGGAAGCCAAGTGGAAGCAGGCCGAGGCCGAGCACGAGCGTCTCACGGAGCAGCAGGCCAAGCAGCAAGAGCTGGTCAAGCTAGAAGCCGAGACGCGTCGTCGGCAGCTCGCACGGGAACGGATCGACCGGTTCATGGAGCTGAGTGTGCTGCGGCGACGGCTGCGAGCGTCGGTCCGAGCGAATGACGCCATCGCGTTGGCCAAGCGCGAGCTCGAACACGTGCGGCGTCGTCTCGAGCGACGGCACCGCGAGGACCAGGCGAAGCGACTGTTGCAGTGTCGCATGTTGTGGTGGAAAGTGGACAAGTCGGTGCAGCACGCACGCAGTGAAGCCAGCGACGCGCGCTGGCGAGTGCACCGTCAGCGACTACGGGAACGCGACGAGGCGAGCCAGAAACTGCATGCCCAGATCCGAACGACAGTCGCACAGTCGCGCGTAGAGCAATACTGCGGACACGCCACGCAGTCGCTGCTCGAGACGACGTACCGCGCGCGGCTTGCGGCCAAGCACGACGAGGCGCAGCGATTGCGTCGCCAGGCCGCGCGCGAGCGGATCGCGGCGTTTGTGCAGCAGTGTTGGGCGACGCAGCAGCTCACCCAGACACGTCAGAAAGCTGAGCGATTTCATCGTGAACTACGCGAGACCACCGCTCGGGCAGCCCACGCACGAGAGCACCACCACCGGCAACAGCTACGCGAGCAAAGCGCGCGGGTCGTCGCGATCTGGATCACGAAACAAGTCGCTCGCGTGCGGGAGACTCGAGTCGTGGCGGCCGTGCGTCGCCAGGCGCAGGACGCGACACGGATCGAGATGCAACGCCGCGTGCAAGCCGTGCGGGAGGCCGCGCAATTGCGACTCGACAAGGAGCAGCTCATCCAGCAGCACCGACGCCACGAGCAGCTCACGCAGTTGCAGCGTCGCAACTCCGAGAGGAAAATCCAGCAGTTCGCTGCCAAGCAAGCGCGAGCCGAGGCGGCCGGGACCGTCAGCAGCGAGACGCTCGTCGACCAGCAGCGGCAGCGATTGCTCGCACAGATCCAGCGGCACCAACGCGAGCACGTCGAGCACCAGGCGCAGCTCGAGCGCGAGCGGCAGCTGCGGATGCGGCTCGTGGACGTGATGGTGGACACGCACAAGATCGTGGATCGCGTGGTCACGACCGCGGTGACCTTGGCGCTCGCTGGCGTGCATGCGACGTGTGAGCGTGTCGTGCTGGCCACCACGTACCGTCGCCTTCTCCAACGCGCATGGCTACGAGAGGTGTGTCGTCGCTGGCGTCGCTTCGTGCAGCGACGGCACGTGCTTGCAGCTGTGACGACGCAGGCATTGTGGCCCAGTACACTGCCCGTCGCGGCGGCCATGAGCGACCATACGCAGTCACACCAACGGCGAGCGACGCGGCTCGGGGAACTGCGACGAGCGACATCGGCACGCATTGTACAGCGCTGCTGGCGCGGGACGTGCAAGCGGATGCGTCAGTGGAAGCGACAGGAAGTGAAAAAGGCCGAGGACGAGCTGATCGCACGCACCAAGCAGCAGCAAGTCGTCGTACTCGCTCGTGTGCAGGACGAGGCACAACTGAAGCTGAGTCGATGGCTGCGTCGCGTGGCTCGCAACCGCCGGCTCCGATTTCGCCTCCGCGACACGACCGCTGGCAGCGGCTTGTACTTTGCTGGGGGGCGAGCGTGGGCCTCGGCCGCTGAGACCATCCGCACGAGAATCCGCTTTGACCGCGTCGTCACACGCAAACTCTTGCAGACGCTGGACCCTTCGATCTACTCACGAAGCGACGTGGAGCGTCTACTGCGCGAGTTGTGGCTGGATCTCGAGCCAATCGTCACGACCGCCACGATCTCACCACGAACCACAGCGCTGGCCGACGGCTCGCTCGAGCTTGGCGACGTCGATGAGCTGGAGCTGCCTCGCTTCAGTCTCGTGACGCGGCAGCTGGGCAAGACGCGGTCGATGGTCAAGCGCCAGCAACTACTTGACGCCAAGGCCGCGTCGTCATCTTGCTCCCAAGCGGGTCTCACGATTTTTGACGCCGTCGAGACCGCGTCGCTTGACGACGCACAGTTTCTGCTGCTGCAAGGGGCCGATCTGCACGCCCGTGAGCCGTGCCACCAACGCACCGCACTGCACATGCTCGCATTCAGTGGGGAACCACTCGCTCAACGGATCGCGATGCTGCAGTTTTTAGTAGACCGCGCGAAACTTGATCCCTACGCACGGGACGACACGGGGCACACGGTGCTGATGACGTTTGCGATGCACGGATGCGTCGCGTTCGTCGAGAGCCTATTGCAACGATCACCGGAGCTGTGGCGGGAGACCACTCGCGACGGTCGCAACGCGTTCCACTGTGCGTGCGACCAGGACCAACCCGAGGTCGCGGCGGCGCTGCAGCGGTTTGTGGTTCGCAACGCGACGACCGTCGCCACGAAACTCGCGCTGCTGCGCGATCTGTACGCGCCGGACAAACGAGGTGGCGCGACACCACTCCACACGCTCGCAACACGTGGGCTAGGCGAGTGTCTCCACGTGGTGATGGCTTCCGTGGACGAGGCGGTTCGGCCGGCGATTCTCAACCAACGCGACGCTGCTGGACGCACGCCGCTGCATCTCGCGGTTGTGCATGGCCACAGCGAGGTCGTACGGGAGCTTCTGGAGCTGGGTGTAGATGCCTCAATTGGGGACACGTGGCAGCGGCGCCCTCTTCATTATGCCACCCGTGTCGCCTCTGCGGCAGAGGTCATTTTGATGCTGGCGGACCGAGACCGAGTGGACTTGAACGCGTCGGATGCTCGAGGCGATACGGCACTCCACTATGCCGCGGCCAGCGGACGCACACAGGCCGTACGGCAGTTGCTCGTGCTCGGAGCCGACCCGAATGTGCTCAACGGCGACTGGGAGCGTCCTGCTCATGTGGCGGCAGCGCATCGGCATGTCGAGTGTGCTCGGCTGCTGCTGCCGGCGTCGGTGAGCGGAGACGATCCTCGTCGTTGGGGGCTCGATGGGTCCGCTAGAGGCCACGACGTCGCACAGGATCTCGCATCGGCCAAGTCGTACTGTATCCCAACTGCCACCACCGTTAGCGCGACCCGAGCGGTGGGCAAGATGGACGACATCGATTGGGACGAACTGCACCACGACCAAAACGTGGAGCTCGTCGAAGAGAGCGGCCACTTTTCGTCTGAAGAAGATGAGGCCGAGACCGACGCCACGCGGTGGGACACGGACGACGAGGGGATGTAGACAGTTTTCAAAGAGACTTAGCATTTTTGAAGGCACTTGGGGGGTTTGTTCGCTCTCGAACGACTAGGACGATCGCGAGGCGGCGACGCGACGCTGCGCACTCTCGAGCGTGTTGCGCAGCAGCATCGCCACCGTCATGGGACCGACACCGCCGGGCACAGGCGTGATCGCGCCCGCGACTTTGCTGGCTTGGGCAAAGTCGACGTCGCCCACGAGGCGGTACCCGGCCTTCTTGGTCGCGTCGTCCACGGCGTTGATCCCCACATCGATCACCACGGCACCGGGCTTGAGCCAATCGCCCTTGACAAAGTTGGCACGGCCAATCGCGGCGATCACAATGTCGGCCTCGCGCACGCGTGCGGGCAGATCCTGGGTCTTGGAGTGGCACATCGTCACGGTCGCATTGCGATGCAGACACAGCAGCGACACGGGGAGACCGACGATCTGGCTGCGACCAAGCACGACCACGTGCTTGCCCTCGAGGGGGATCTCGTAATGGTCCAGCAGCTCCATGCACCCCGCCGGCGTGCAGGGTACACTAAAATCGACGCGTTCGCGGTTCGTCGCGCCCTCCAGCACGGCCTTGTGGGTCGCAAACTCGAACAGCGCCGCGTGGTTCTGCGGATGCAGGCCGTCCACGTCTTTGGCCGGGTCAATCGCCTTCAAGATCGTGTCGGCATCGCAAAACTTGGGGAGTGGGAGCTGCACGATCATGCCGTCGACGTCGTCGCGGGCGTTTAGACGGTGGATCGTCGCGTAGATCTCGTCTACGACCTGCTTCTCGAGCTGTACACGCAACGCAGCATCTAGTTGGTCGCCCATCGCCTCGCGGTCCTCGATTTGCTGCAGCGCGTCGGGCAGCGCGATCTGGATCTTCCACGACTGCATGCCCACGGCCGCGCTGGCCTTTTGCTTCATGCGCACGTACGTGGCCGAGTCCTTGCGCGTGCCGACGACCACGACCGCGAGGCCGACCGCACGGCCATGGTGCGCGAGAAACGACGCACACGCCGGCGCGAGTTCGCGCTGCTGCAGGTGCTCGCTGGTGGCCTTGCCGTCCAGCGTACGCACGTCCGAGGAGCTGCTCGTCATCACAGGAAGCGAAAAATCCGAGAATGCGAATGCCCCCAACTTCCAGCGTGAATGCGAAGAGATCCCTTCCGTATGTGATACTGGATCTGGGAGGTATCAGCATCAATTCAACCTGCAACCCTAGTCCCTTGGTCTCCAAAGACCAACACTCTGATTCGGATTAATTAGCCTAGGTGGGTTGAAGTGATAAATTAGCATAACTTGCCGATCCCATTCCAGAAACGTTCCGCTGTCTTCCGTAAAGCCAGCACGGGCGGACCTCTACGCATGCAAATGCGGCGGTTCGTTACGGGCCGCCCACACGTCTCAGCCGGTGCACGGAGTAGCGGTCTCCATTTACGCGAGTGTAGCCGTCAAAGCGATGGCCACTCGAGACGCTCACGATGAGGTGCTGGGCGTGATGCTCACGTGTGCGACGGCGCTCGTCACGATCGGCGGTGCGCTCGTCGTGTACAGCACGCGACTGGCGTTTCTGTGGGAGCCGCGGTCGCTTGCGCTTGCACTCGGTGTCGCGGCCGGTGGCATGCTTTTCTTCACGCTCGTGGATCTCATGCCCGAGGCGCTGCTGGCATTTGAAGACGCTCTCCAGAAAGGCCCAGACGAGGACGACGAAGATGACGGCGGTGCGAGCACCTCACGAGTCGAAGGTTACGCGTCGTTGATGCTGGCCGCTGCATTCTCGCTCGGCGCGGTGGCGGTCTGGGCCATGGAGACGGTGTGCATGTACTTTGTCGTCCCGGCCAAGCGGCGTCGTGCGGCATCGCGAGAGCCGACTGTTGTGCTACGCACCGGAACGGGCAGCTCGCCAGGCAGCTTTGTCACGCGATCTCCGAGCGCATCCACGGCCACGGTGGTCGCTACAAGACGCCAAGGCCACACGCTTGTGCTGCCCTCCAATGCGTCGGATATGACGACCAATGAGCTGCTCTACAAGACTGGCAAGGCCCGTGTGCTCGCCTTTGCGGTTCAAAATGTCCCTGGTTCGTGGGTTCGGAGACAGAACTTCTAGTCGGTGGGATCTGAGCAAACATGTGTGGTATTTGTAGAGGGCATCGTGCTGTGCCTGGCATCGGACCAGCAGAAGACTTTTGGTCTGCTCTTTGCGTGTGCCATCTCCATGCTCAACGTCACGCGTACGTTTCAACTCGGGCGGATGGCTCGCTCTGCACCCTCCTCCTCACAGTGTGTTTATTGCAGAAGGGATGTCGCTCGCTGGCATTCTCGTGCAGGCGTCGGCGCTGCGATGGCGTGCGGTGCTGTGGTGCGTGCTCGCAGCGCTGGGACTGCCACTCGGTGGATTGGTCGCCTGGGCGATCACACTGGAGGCAAACCTCACCAGCTCCATGTACGGCGTGCTCTATGGCGTCGTGAGCGGCATGCTCGTGGGCATGTGTCTCACGCAGCTGCTCACCGTGTGCTACAACCAGAAAAGCACGGTGGAAAGCAGCCGCGTGACCACGACCGTGCTGAGCGGTGTGTTGTTCATAGCCAGCCTCCGCATGGTGCTGGCTTTTCTGTACGTCTAGTATTAGTTGGTTATCAGCACAAAGGTTGTGTTTGTTTGGAGCATCGTTCCATGCTATAACGTTATGAACCGAGTTGCCGCGACCACGAGAATGCCGCCGAGCACGCCGAGCACAGTGCCATGGGCCTTGCCGGCCGCGTACACGTGGATCGTGGGCATCACTTCTTTGACACCAACTACAAGCAGCATCCCGGCGGCGATACCCGTCGCGAGGGCGTGCTTGAGGCGGTCGTCTCCTGTGTCCGGTCCGATGAGAATCCACCCCATGACCGCTCCTGCGAGTTTGCCAACGGGAGAGAGCAGACACCAGAACACGCCACGCAGACGATGGCCGCTGGCAAAGTAGATCGACGACGCGAGCGCGATGCCGTCGGGCAGACTGTGGAGCACGACCGCGACAGCGACCGCAACGCCAATGTGCAAATGGCGGACGGCAACCACGTACAATGCGAGTCCCTCTACATCGCCAGCCCCGCAGTGAGTACACTCTGTATCCATGTCCATGTCCAGCGAGCTGCAGAGACGTACCAGGGATGTGGTGGAGGCTCACGGCGAGAGCGCTCAACATCGTCCCGCGGAGGCGGAGCCCCGCGGACTGCACCGTGAAGCGTTCGTATGGACTCGCCGTGGTGGAGATGTCGGGCAGCTCGGGGCTCTGGAAGTACTGATCAAAGTGGAGCGTCGACGACGTGTGGAGATGGGGGCCATAGCCCGAGGTCGCGAGGTCCAGCGTGGAGAACGACGTGCGCGCGCGATGGGCCGGGCCCGAGCCGTGGTGTTGCCGTTGCGGTCGAGCAGCCTGGCCGTAGCAGTTGGCCGCGAGCATCGTCACGCGGTAGATGATGGCATCGATCATGTACAGGAGGAGTCCGCCAAGCGCCATGCTCAGCACGGTAAAGAGCTGGCTCAGGCCTTGAGCTGTGGTCGTGTCGGTACGGTACTGCGAACGTAGCGCGTCGACGTACCCGATCTGTGCGTGGAGATACAGCTGTGCAAGTGCCGTGTACAAGAAGATGAAGCTCGAGGTGGAGAACACGACGACGAGCGGCAGCGGCTGCGCGTACGAGAGCAGCAGCGCGCTGAAGACCATGGCGCCGCCCACGACAAACGCCGCGGCCGCTGCGGTTACGAGCAGAAACGCGGACGCGACCGGCATGCCCGTTTCGATCTGCATGGTACCGAGTGGATTCCACAGTTGGAGGCAGCCGCAGAGGACAACGCGTCCCCGCCGACCACAACGGGGGGTGCCTTTACGCCGTGGATGCACGTGTGACGACCGACGGAAGATGGCGCTGACTCACGCTGGCGGATTTCCGAAGAGAGCCTCGCTGCCTCGCCGTGTCAAACGCGCAGCTCCCCCGTGACCGGCTTTTGCACTCGCACTTGCTATGGAAGAAAAAAAAAAGACCCGACAGACTACAAACGAGCGTGAGCACCATGGCGGTGATCAAACCGGTCGGCGGAACGCGCGGGGAACGCTCGTCGAGTCTTCCATCGAGTAACTACTTGGTCCCTCGCCTCTGCATTGCCATAGAGAGAGAAGCCGTTCGACTACTGAAAAGATTCACGCGCTGGATTCCTATCCGATCTCTCCACAGCGAGAGCTCCCGAGAGCTGGATCTTTGGAGGTCACCGAGTTGAAGTCGAGCAGGTCAGGCCACTTGCAGGAGTGTCAGCAATATCATTGGCTAAAATATTTCCAATTCAACCAATCATGTAACCTCCCCTCCATGAAGTGGGCTCTCCACGTCCCCCAACACAGAGAGCGGATCGAGACAAAGTCGCCACGTCGCCATCGCGCCATTTCCTCCTCCTCCTCCTCCTCCTCCCCTCCCCCTCCCCCCGCCTCCCCCTCCTCCACGATGGTGCTGTTCGAGCTCGCGCGCTTCTGCTGCTTCGCGCTCACGGACGCGGCGATGCTGCCGGCGCTGCAGGTGATGCACAAGAACCACCGCCATTTTGAGCTCTTCCTCGGCGTCTTCCAGCTCGCGATCGCGTTTTTTTTCAATGTGGCCGAGGCCTTCCACTCGGCCGTCTTTCTCGAAGAGCTCCAGTGGCATTTCATCTCGGACGTGCTGTCGATCGCGTACTTTCTCGTGCTGTGTGTCCATCTCATGGGCTTCCGCGACGAGAACACCAACATTGTCTTGCGGTACATTGCGTTTGCGTTCTCGTGGCTCATGAAATCCAAAGACGGATGGGACTCGACGATCTACGAGGCGCTGCTGGTCGTGGCGTACGTGGCCGGTGTGCTCTACCGCCGCGTGCTCTCGAAAGACACGCAGATCGCGCCGCTGAACTCGGACCACGCCAAGATGGCGGTCATTTTCTTGCTGCTCGCGGCGGTGTTGCAAGTGTATTTTACGGCCGACAGTGACTGGAGTATTGGCTTTCTCAAGGGCTGCATGCACCTGCTCGGCGGCGCGGCGTTTTACTACGCGTGGCTCAGTGTGCCGTGCCTCGACTCGAAAAAGACCGACCTCATCCCCACCTACGTGTGAATGGAATAAAAGCGAAACGTCGTTTTTCCTCATTGGTTCTCGGCTCCCACAAACGATCGGTACGTCTTCTCAATCGCGACAACGTCCAACTCGTGGGCAATCTAGCGGGGCAGTAACATCCACCAGGTTAGTCGAGACGAACCAGGTGTAGACTTGTCGTCCGGGACGGATGGCCCCCCTATCATACCTTGCGCTTGTGGACATGCTCAAAGTACTGCGCAAACAGCGCCAACTGCGCGTGCCGCAGCCGCTTGGATCCTGGTGCCTGTGGCTCACTTTGTCGCTCATGGAGAAACAGCTCGAGCAGCGCATAGGCCTCCAAGACAACGGTCTCGGTTGGGGGACTGCTCGATTCATCTTCATCCTCGGGGCACAGGTCCTGCTTCTGTCGGAAGCTACGAAGGATCTGCTTGAGCCGGCGTCGCTCGTCCTGGAGCTGGGTGTCGCTCCAGCTCGCGTAGCTCAGCACGTGGGCGTGGTGATTACCAGCTTTTGATGTCCAGTCGATTGCTTGGTTAGCAGTGCTTTGGTCCGTCATCTGTACCTTCACGGGTGACGGCATCGCTCGGTCGGCATGACGCAGCCCCGGAAACAGCACACGCCGCACTGTGTGCTGCACGAGCGCCTCCACGCCGTGCCACTCGTCGTGCTTCCTCGTGGGACTGCCTGATTTCATCCGAGTATCTTCCGATATGAGAGACCGAAAGGTCGTGCGACGATCCATCCGGTACATTTTTTTATCCTTAGCGATACAGCGACTATGTCCAAGGCCGCCAAGAAGGACGACGTCGCCGTCGGCGCGCTGCGTATCGTGTACGTGGACGCGCCCAAGGAACTCGAAGAGCTCGTGCTCGCGAGTGCGACGAACGCACTCAAGGCGCTGTACAAAGGCGAGAAGAACCACTTCACCGAAGTGGCGCAGCAGATCAAGAAGGAGATTGAAGAGACGGAGAGCGGCGCGTGGCACGTCGTCGTGGGCAAATCTTTTGGATCGTTTGTCTCGCACGAAGTGAAAAAGTGAGCTGCTAGCTGGGTGTTTTTTTGAGTGGGAGTTCATGCTGCTGATAGATGCTGTGACAGAATGGTGTACTTTTTCCTCGGACAGATCGGGTTCCTCGTTTTCCGACACGGGTGAAAGTCGTGGTGCGTTCCAGTAGCAGATCATTAGATTGCATTCTAAGGCACAATACAGAACTGCTTGTGCTTTGGCATATCATAAATAAGGTGGTACAGCGTTCGGCAAGTGGACACATCAGCTATGGAAACTGAGGTCGACTCACGGGCGCATGGGCGAGTGCGTTTGCGCCACTGGGTTGTTGCGGGCCAGGCGGCGGAATGAACTGTGGCATCGGGATCGGCTGCATCGGAGCCGAGTATGGCGTGGCGACAGGCGTCTGCTGGAGCTGCTGCTGCTGATGTATGAGTCGCTGTTGCATTTGCTGCTGTTGGTGTTGAAGTTGCATCTGGAGAGTGTTGAATTTGTTTTGCCAGTCTTGAGTTTGCTGCAGAGACTGTTGTGCAGGCTGCTGAGACTGCTGTGCAGGCTGCTGCACTTGCTGTTGTTGCTGGAACTGTTGCTGCTGCTGGATTTGTTGTTGCTGTTGCTGTTGCATCTGCTGCTGTTGCTGCATGCGCTGGTTCTGCATTAGCTGCTGTTCTTTCTGGTGCCGAATGTGTTGGTGTTGTTGCACAGCGCGCTTGAGCAAATCACGGACACCGTGATGGTACTGCACTAGACGCACAATCTCGTTCTCTCGCTCTTCTTTGCGTCGCGTAGCCTCCTGCTCTTGGGTGTGGATTGCATGACTGATCGACGACACAGTCCGATGAAACACTTCTGAGCTCACGTTTCCAACCTGCTCCAAGGTTTGGTTCATGCGAGCATCTAAGTTGGCCTTCGTGTGTTCTGCTTGTCTGATGAGCAACGACAGTTCCAAACAACGACGATAACAAGCAGCTTGAACTTGCGGAATATCCCCCAGCAGATCCAACCGCAATACCTTGACCTTTTGGATGATCGTCTTGGATTGTGCGACGAGCTGGACAACACCTAGATCGCGCTTATTTCGGTAGTGGGCAAGTCGTTGTTGCTGTTGCTGCAGTTGAGCCATGAGCGTTTGAGCATTCTGGACACTCTGGTACGACGCCTGAACTATCTGCGCGTTCAGCTCCGTGATCATCTGCTCGATCCGAGCGATGTTGTCGCTTAACCTGTCCAACCGGTCGTAGAGCACGTGTTCGATGGGGTTCTCATCTAACGGGTTGATCACACCCATGCTACTGAGAGTGCTCAGCGTCGAGCTGCTGGCGGGCGTCTCCGCACCTGATACCATCGCTGGCTGAGAAGCCACAAATGCTGTAGCCGTCGGGGTTGTCGCCCACACCGTTCCGTTCGAAGAAGGCTGAGCATACGATCCGGTCGGTGTCGTCACAGCCGACGAAGGGAGTGGCATAAAGTTGTGGGCTGCTGCTGGTGGTGGGGTGATTGGCATATCCGGGATGTACCCGGCTGGAGTCATCAATGCCTGACCAGACACAGCTCCATTTGCGAGAGGTGGTGTGATCATCGCCTGCGTGGTTGCATGGTGCTGCTCGCTCGGACGTCCAAACGGGGTCTCAACAGCGAACGCCGATGCTGGCGGTGAAATTGGTGGCTGTTGTGATGTAGAGTAGGTACCCTTGCCGGTGGTCGCGTTGTCATCGTCGTCATCGATGCAAATGACCTCTTGGGCACTTGCAGGTCGTTTCCTCTTGAGACTTCCGTTCGCGTCGCTGCTCGCAGCCAGCCCGTTGGACGCCGCGTGTTTATTCTTTCGATGCTCGCTCTGAACTTGTAGCAATGCACGTCGGAAATGCGACGACCAGTTGGCTTGCACGAGCACCCGACCCGACATACCTGTCCACAACTATCCGTGAGACCTGAGACTTCGTACGAATGGGGTGGGGAATGTGCTGTACCATTCAACCGAAAGCTCTTGTGGTCGCTCACGCGCTTGACACCCGCGTGGATCCCTTCGAAACACGCCTTGCAGAACG
>JAADVY010000727.1:0-13002 GCA_023336035.1 Pythium plurisporium
CAAGCCGTTGTACGCTCGCGTTGTCGCCCACGAGGCATTGATGGCGTCGTTGCGTCAGTTCCACGAGGAGATGGATGGCCTCGGAATTGTCCTCGGCATCGGGACCGACGCTTCACAGTGGATGGACAAGTGGACGAAAGACTGCGTGACGACGCAGCACGTGCTGGAAGGCGTTGTGGAGAACCTCGAGCTCGGCGAGCAGCACGAGCTTCGTGACCGGCACGCGCACCTCGAAGTGATGACTGTCCTCAGGTACGAAACGAGTCGCACGACCACGCACAGCAGCACGACGATCGCGCTGGTGGACAAGTTGTACGCTGCGCTTGTGCGACTCGGCTGCGACGAGATTGAGCGTGTCCCAAGCTGGTTTCTCACACGGGAAGACGTCGAGTATGATCGCACGCCGTTCGCACAGGGCTCGTTTGGGGCGGTGCATCGCGGCACCTTGCGATCAGGTGGCAAGGCCGTCGTAAAGATTTTGTGTGTCGACGATTCCGGGATGGTCGAGTCTGCGCGCGCGCAGTTTGTCGGCGAACTCGATCGCTGGTTTGCGTTGGATCACCGCAACGTACTGAACATGCTCGGGGCTTGTCACGTCGCGAGTCCCCCGTTCATCATTTGCGAAGAAGCCCCACTCGGGAACGCTGCGAGCTACTTGGGATCGTCCAACAGACGTGACACGCAGATGTGGAAGCTGCTGCGTGACGCAGCCGTGGGTTTGCAGTATCTGCATATGAACGGGATCACGCATGGCGAGTTGCGACTCAGTAATATCCTCGTCGACTCGGGTGGATCGCCTCGTCTGGCCGACTTTGGTTTGACCAGCGTACGAACGCTGTCAGCCGAGTCTCCACAGAAATCTACCTCACGCGGTGGACGGCTCCGCTGGCGAGCACCCGAGCGTCTCAAGCGCAAGCCCACGACGTATTCCGATATTTACGCGCTCGCGATGTGCATTGTCGAGGCAGCGACGGGGGCGCAACCCTTCGCGTTTGTCGATGATGACACAGTGTATCGCTTGCTTCGAGACGGCGAGTTATTTGAACGGCCCGACGAGCTCAGCGAGCGTGCCTGGGAGTTGGTGCTAGCGATGACGCGAAAGGAGCCGACCGATCGGATTTCGCTGGATGAAGTCATCGACGAGTTGGCCAATCTAGACGCCATCGCGACGTCGGCTGGTGAAGATCCATGGGAGCATGTGTCGGAAGATGCGTGTGAACCACCAGCGACTGAGTTGGATGCCGACGAGGCAGAAGCATTGACCGAAGACGTCGTATGCGGCGAGCAGATGTCGGTGATCACTGTTGACGAGCATACCTGTACCATGGAACTACTGAAAATCATTCAGCTTGAATCTTCAGACTGCCAGGATCTCGCCCTTGCCTGGCTGTATCGCAAGTGCTACGATCCATCCGACTGTGACACCATCCATCGGTCCGACGGCGTCGCTGTATTAGCCGAAATCGCGACGAACTGCTCCACACGATTATCGTCAGCTCTATACGCGTGTGGATGCCTTCGACGGATTGCTGCTTCCGTTGATGGAGCGGACAAAACCGCGATTAGCGACGCCACAAGTCGCGTGCCCGTGCCGTCGACGGCAGAGCTGTTCACGATACTTGAACCGCTGACGCGATCTGTGTCAAGTTCTGCGGAGATGCTCCATGCGGTCGAAATGGTGGCGTGCCTAGCTGGTGGAAGCGTGGGCGCCTCTCGAGCTCTTGTACAAGAGGGGATCTTGCAGCTGATCGTAGACCTCGTTGAATCTGGAGGTGAAGAGCTATCCGCATCGACTCTTGACGCTCTTGACGTGCTGGCTTCCATGAAAGCCTTTGCCACTCTCACACCGCAAGCCACATCAGCGATCCAAAGACTTGTTGATTTGGTGTCCACGAGTGATATCACGAAGCAGTATCGAGGCCTCGTCGCTCTCAGCAGTATTTGTGAGTCCAGTGGAAGCTGTCACACCATCGTCAAGGAAATGAGCGGGCTAGTCTCGATAGTTGCGGTACTGAGAGGTACCCGCGAAGACCTTGCCATGCTGGCTGCACAAGTGGTGGGTCATCTATCCACGGCCAAACTGAACTGTGGTGACATCGAAGCTGCTGGTGTCGTCAGTGATCTCGTTCATCTCACGCAAAGTACGGAAAAGGAGGTCCGTGTGGACGCTGTCATCGCGATAAGTCGCATGTGTCAGCACAGTGAGCTCGCACGACGCAGTATGAACAACCAGCACGTGTGGGCTGCTGCGATGGATGCGTTTAACATGGGGACGGCCGCCGAGAGAACCTGTGTAACGCAAGCGTTGGCGCTCGTCACTGAAGATCCAATCGCGTGTCAGACGATCGAGCGGTCAGGTGCGATTATTGAGCTTCTGGAATCGGTTGTGGCGTGCGACGGGAACGTGAGATTGCATGCGGCGACAGCGCTTGCGAATTTGACGGCGAACAGCTCAGAGAGCCTGTTGACTGTTGTGCATGCCAACGGTGTCGAGCCACTGATCGCTCTACTGAGAGAGAGTACGGGTGATGTCAAGCTGGAGGTGCTGAAGATACTGAGTAATCTGACGTCGCTCGCGCCAGCTCGCGAGGTCATGGAGACGACAAACACGGTTCCACTACTTGTCCATCTCTTGCGAGACGGTCCGGATGATTCGAAGTACTACACGACTATAGTGTTGAGCCACTTGTGTCAATCTGGAGTCACAAGTATTCGGCAGCTCCGCGATGCCGACGGTGTGGAGCCCCTGGTGAAGATGCTCAAGTGGGTTGGCAATCCGCAGCGGATGGACCGACTCCACGTGGCTGTGAGCTCTGCCATATCGGTGCTCGTGGCGGCTGGCGTAGTCACCTCGTCTCTGCTTCGGCAAGAATCGGTTATCCCTGTGCTCATCGACATGTTGACGAGCCATGACGGCAAACAACAAGAGAAAATCGCGGATGTATTAGCAACACTATGCGAGCACGAACTTGACTGCCGCACCGCCGTTCAGGAAGCCAATGGAATCGAACTATTGGTACTCCGTTTGGCCTCAGGCAATGCTGATGTACGCGCAGCAGCGGCACGCGCGTTGGGGTGGCTGGCAAGAACGGCCACGGTTTGTCGGGCAATGGAGACCAACGGGGTCGTCACGGCGCTTACGAGAATCATTCTAGAGGACGATTTGTCGGCTACAAACGACGCCGCGATCGCGTTGAGTGTGATGTGCGGTCAGTCGAAAGATGCCCGACGCCGTCTCGAGAACGAACGAGTGCTCATGGCGATTTTAAGCGTGTTGGAAGCGAAACAATCAGCCCATACCATTCATATCGTACGCGCCTTGGAATACGCAACACGTGACGTCTTGATTTGCCAACGAGTGGAGACGCTGGATACTATCGAAATGCTTGTGCAGCATGTCCGCGATGGCCCCGATGAGCTCCTATCGCTCGCGCTTCGTGTGCTGATCAACTTGACCTTGCATGGATCCGATAGCGTCGTGCTGGTGACACAAGCGGGATGCATCGATCGACTCGTCACGCTTCTACGACAAGGGACGGACGAGACCAAAACCTTGGCGGCTAGCCTACTGACTAATCTTTCAACGTATGGTCCTGCTTGTGGAGTTATGGAAGCGACTGGAGCCGTTGCCGAGCTTGTCCGTGGGCTTCATTCAAAGGATGACAGCTTCCAACTCGCGTCAATTCATTGTTTACGGCACCTTTGCGAGCAGCGTGACGAGTGCTGTGTACAATTTCAAAGTGAGCACGGCGTGCAGCGGTTGGTTGGTATGCTGCGGTCCCCGGTGGGTGATTCACTGATGAGTGAGACAGTGAAGACCCTTTCCACGATCTATTCGTGTGCGCTCACGCGAGCTGCAGTGATGGAGGCCGGAGTCGCTGAAATATTGTTGGCTATCCTCGAAACAGGCCCGCCAACGCTACGAGAAGCCGCAACACCGTTCTTTTCCGATCTCACTACTGACGATTCGAGTGATCGAAGGTTTCGTGGTGATGTGGTCGACGTTCTCGTTCAACTTTTGTCCAGCAGCTCGGACTCGGCAAAGGAGGCGGCTTTAAAGCTATTACCAAGATTCGCAGGTCATTTTGAAGATCGCGAAGAGATGATCGCATCAGGAGCTGTCACAAAAGCGTTGGAGCTAGCCGAGATTGCATCGATCAGTGTTAAGATCGCTGCTGTGCAGGCACTGGCTGGGTTCTGCGCTCATCGAGATATGGTTCACGACCTCATTCGTGCCCGTGGGGCATGCGTTTTGCTACGATTGCTTCACGATATGAATCCGCGTCTAGCGATCGAGGCGGCTCAGACGCTTTTGGTCATGTCAGCTGATGAGAACGCATGTTTTCGAATGGTTCAGGCTGGTGCTGTCGCTGTACTCATCGATATCATGGAGTCTGGTGGTCCAGTCAGAGCTGCTGCTGTCCGAATTTTGACTCGACTCGCGGAAGTGATCTGGATGCACGATGTTGACCATTCGTTGGTGGCGTTGCTGCTCGACGATCTACAAGACAACGTTGATGCTCTCAAGTCGAGCAGCAAAAAAACCCTCGCCACGATCGGCAAGTCTGAGATGGAATTGCTCTCGGCGGTTTCTACGTACGTGTCGGCTCTCGTTGATCGCTTACGCGATGGCTCGCCACGTGGTTATGAGTCAACGCTGCAGAAGCTTAAGCTCGCGTCCGCATCTCGTGTCTGTATCAATCCAATGATTCAAGCTGGCGGCGTGGATCTGTTGCTCGCTATCACGAACGGAAGCGACGAGAAGGATGCCACGGTCGCTGACGGCATCCTATTCGCCATCGCAAGAGATCCCCGAGGCGCTCGAGTCCTAGTTGGGAGGTATGAGTGGTGCGAAGTGGTTGGATCCGGTCGACGATTCAGGTGGGCGTGCGAGATGCTGCTCTATTCGGTCAAGAACGAGTCTGCTCTGCTATTTCAGTTGGCAGCCGGGCTCTCAGAACTCCTGGACCTGGGCCTGGTCGACTCGTTTCCCTCGCAAGCTCACGCCTGTTTCAATGCAGCATGGTCAAGTCTAGCAGGACACAACGATGAGCACGTGCAACATCAGTGCAGCCGTCTGGTGGAGCAGCTTGCAAAGCGTACGCAGGTCGACGATACGGAGCATCGTGCATCGCTGCGTGCGATATGCCGGCTAGCAACTCACAAAATGTACCATGCTCCGATCGTCGCGGCCGGAGCGGTCCATGTGCTGGTGACGCTTCTGTGTCAAAGTGACGCGTGCTTTGCAACCGAAGCCGCGATTGCGCTAGCGTCACTAGCCGAAGAGGATGAAGCCGTGCGCAATGAGATTGTATATATCGGAGGAGCCGGCGCTCTGGTCGAGATGGCGCGCGTGGGTGAACCAGCTCAACAGTCTGCCGCCGTCGCAACGCTCGCGAGTCTTGCGCGTAGCTCCACGGCTGGTCGAGCAATGAAACTTCTCGGTGGTGACGATGCGCTCGAGCAGCTCACAAGCACCCAGGACGTGGCGCTTCGAATTGCCAGTCGCCGAGCGCTTCGTGTACTTGACGCATCCACTCGGACGTTCACCACCGAAACTGAGACGAACGAGGGGATCAGTGAACGCCGTGACGAGGACACATACTCAGACTCGTACTGTTCAGGTGAGTCCGACACGGAATGAAGACGAGCAAGACATGCTGGTTTCCGGGTTGCAAGTATCGCAGTGGTCGCCGTGACTTGTTTTACGGCCGATAGAGATAGCGGGATGGGGCCCGTTGCTCGTGGCTGGGCATTCGTGTGCTGCGCCAAAACGTTCGCGCGACTACGATCATCTGCGCTAGATTGGATCAATGGGAACCACTGGAGAGCTGCACAGCACAAGATAATTCTTGACCAGCGTTTGGCCAAGATGGAAAGCAGCAGCCTGTCCGAATGTTCCGAGTCGTATACAGTAGTTGTATCTTGCCACTGGATACTACCTAATCCAATGGACCATTGGATTAGGCATCTGATCGATTAGCTCAGTTGGAACGATTGGCTCGACTATGAAGGTCTCTGCACTGGTGAAGGTCTCTGCACTGGTGTGGAGGTGTCGAGGTGCTAGTTTACGTCGAGAAGTGACACGGACGACGCGAAATGGACTGTCTCGGATCTTGTTGCGTGCTCAAAACCTGAGTCACTCAGTGTGCAGGAGGCTTCTCGATACGGCAGAGCTACACGCCCACCATTAAGAGGGAAAGCGCGGTCCATCACCGATCGCACGATCTGCTCAATTAATGGTAACCTCTTTTTCAAAAGCAGATGCCGTGGTCCAGCAATTTACAGGCGTGGAAGTCGCTCGTGTGAGGAAGCCCGATCTTGCTCTAGTTTCTCGATCATATAGCACTACAGGCGACGATGCGAGGGGCTGCTGATTGGGATTGAGTCCAACCGCCCTGCTTGCCAACAACTTGTGCGTGATGTTGTGTGTAGCATAGCAGCGATAATCACCTCGCTGACGTCATGTAGAGAGTATGGTGAGGCAGCCGATCCGCTTCATGAACTCAGAGGCATGCCTTGGCCATGCTGTCGCATCCATGCAATCGGCGTGCGACATTTGGACGAGCGAAGCGATGTCGGGTAGACGAACGGTTGGCCGCACTCTCAATGCAGAGGTGAAAACCCGCCGACTGCGTACAACCTTTCAAACGGTTGGACTTCGCTTAAGCTTACTGATCGCATGGCAACCGTCGATGTTCTTGACGGCTTGACATCGATGGTAAATTCCAGTGAGTCGACACATCTCGAACGAACGCAGAGCCTACGTGTGCCTGGTATGCTGACCAATTTGTTGACTTGTGAATAAGTTCGTTGCCGTCACGGTGCTGACTTGGCCCCCCTCTCAACGAACGATGTTGCTTCAAGATCCTCGACTTTCAAGATAACTGCATCAGCTTTCGTGGTATTGATCGTGTCTCTGCAGTCAGCAGTCCGTCGGTTCATGCCTCGTCACCAGCAGCTCGATTCCGTACATGCGAACGTAGGTTGGGGGCGACGAAAGAACGATTGAAGTCTCTGGATAGGCCTGGGGAGAAACAGCACGTGAGCTATACACAAGTCTGTTGGCGAGTTCGTGGTTGGTGTGCTGCTTGACGAGCGCCCTTGTGGCACTTCAAAGAGTGGACAACTTGGGGACTGGCGGTATGAGGTCCAGATCCTATCGCTATTTGAGAGCACTTTATAGTCAAACGGCACTAAGGCCTTTCATATCATCACTCACTATCGCTGTCCAGTAGACAAATCACATCCAGCGGGCCACCTCCACTGCCGCCGTTGCCACTGCCAGCGCTTGCAACAGCTGGAGTGGCCTTTGTGGCTGGCGCTGGCCGTCGCGACTCGAAGGGATTGTTTACGTGTGGATGATTCCGAGACAATTGCGCCATGGCATTGGAGAGACCGGTGTCGCTCCCTCTTGCAGCTGTGATCGTTGGTTGGGAAGAAGAGGCAGCCCACGCCGGCGTGGAAGTTGCGTACGCGTTGCTGGTAGCTGGTAACGGGGGTAAAGGATTGTATGAGCCTGCTGCCGACGCAGCCCAGTTTCCATTTGAGGACAAGTCCACATGATTTCCGCCATTGGCTGCGCCGAACGAAGCAAAAATGTCGAGCGGAAACGGTACATCACCGGCACCATTCCCTGTACCGTTCACTGGCGCCGGTGGTAAATCCCACACATCACTATCCACGGTGAAGATCGCAACGTCGTCATCCGAGAAGTTCGCTGTGCTGGTTGTCGCGCTCGCAGTTGAAGGCGTCCCATGAGTAGTGGCCGTGAGCGTCGGGATGACGCTCAGTCCATCGTCTTCTTCATCCGAGGACAGCGACAGATCGATTTCAAATGGCGCGTTCGCGCTACCGGCCTCATTATCGCCCACGGATATCGCTGGAACTGTTGGTGCTGCCGGCGCTTGTAGTGCGTCATTAGCTTCGAGTTTGACGCGTTTTTGTGGTGGTGTTGCCTCCTCGTCACCGGCCCTTCGTTTCCATGTTGCATCAGGTAAGATCTCCACTTCCTCCAGATCCTCATCACCTTGAACTTCGCGTAGCAAACTCTTCAAATACGGATCAATCCGGAGATCGGACGCCTTGATAAACTGCACATCAAAACGCGTTAAGTTATCAACATTTTATCCCCATCACTTGATCACCGAGAACACTTACATTGTGACAGACTGTACACCGGTAATGCCGAGACCGTGCCTTCTTGTTGAACATCAAAAAGGTCTTGAGATCGAAACACTGGAGGTGTTTGCAATGCAGGCCACGTGCTGGAAGATCAATCATACACAATCCGAGTGGACACCGAAGCGACAGGACGGTCGACGTCGCTACAACGGCGTCCTCGTCATCATCGTCGTCACCGCCGCCAAACGACTTGATCACTTCTCTCTTCGCATCTTCGTACGTGATACTCTGAGATGCTGCGCGCACTTCATCCACGATATCATTTACATTCCGGAACTCGACGATCTGGACCATGAAGCAAAAAATCACCGGGTTCTCGCCGGTCCGCACTTCGATCACGTTGCGACCGACACGCGAATAGGGAAAGATGTTCGCGGGTTGTTCTCGCAATACTTTGGAAGGATTCGATTGGCCAGGTGGAGCACGTTGCACGAGCTGGAGACCAAACCCATTCGCAGCGATCACCGACGTCGTCGGCCAGCTCGTGCCCGTACCGAGTTCCTCTTTCAGGATAAAACACCGTAGCTGCAGCTCGAGCATGCCAGGCGTCATCGCTCCGGGGGTTTTCTGTTCACGCTTGCTATAGAGATCGTTGATGTCCTGGTCCGTGATCGTGTACTCTATCCGCTGCATGGCCTGGTTGCGGTTAAACTTGACAAACACGGGCGCGAGCACAGTCTTCTTGACGCTCAAAAACGGGTCACAAATCTCAGCACGGCACACTTCACAGTACCAGTCGTGCTTGTCGCTCACGGGGGCGTTCACGAGCTGGTGGCACTTGGCGTGGACCCGCAGCCCACACTCGACACACGTCACCACCTTGCCCGAGACACCCTCTTGGCCACAAAAGCAGCGTGCGCCGTCAAGCGACGTGGGGGTCGTCGCACGTAGCACTTCGGTCGCGTGTGCACCACCCGCCCCCATGGGCACGGGCGGCGGCGGCACGAGATGGTGATGCGTCGACGGCGGCGCGCGGTGGCTGTGGGCATTGAACGGGATCGGACGCCCGTACGCACCGCCAGGCGACGGTGCACGTGGTGCGGCGTACGCCTGCGAGGATGCCGAGGCGCCGCTCGCTGACGTGACGCCCGACGACCGCGTGGCCGCGTACTGGGCCTGCAGACTCCGCAGTCCCGCGGTCAATTGGTCGTTGTAGAACGCCGCGGTCGCGTGGTTGGACGCATTCTCGATCGCCTTGACTTCGAGTTGCTACAATCGGCAGAGGCCAATGATCCCCCACCCATACGCGTTAGGCGCTCATCTCCCATGCTTCTTCAAAAGGGGGAACCGATCGTACCTCGAGGGCGTTGACGATCCGGTCGATGAGCTCCTGCTTGCGGCCCGAGCGGGCGAGATTGAGGTCCGCGAGGACGATCTGCAGCTCCCGCACACGCAGCGCGTTGACCTGTGCGCGCACGTGCGCGGTGCGGCTTGTCGTACGCATGGGGATCCGAAGACGACGACGAACCCAGCGAATTCGTGTCGTGGGGTTGCTCGGTCAATTTCGAGTGTCTCGCGGGTCGCAGCGGCTCGTTTGAAAGCGGCGCCGCGCGCGCAGACGATAGAAGAGGTGGATGCGGTGAAGGAGCACGCGGGCGGACGCTTTGGACCGACGAACGTACGCAGGGGAACGAGTAGGGGAGGGTTCCCGCCCGACTTTGGGGGGGGCCCGACGGACTTGGTGTTCCTTCCCCACGGTTCCAATGGTGGCGGCAGGGGAACCGCACCGTGTTTTGGTATTGGATTTTCTAGTATCTCTCCTTCTGGGATTTGGGAGAATAAACTGGCACAGTGTACCATAAAATGGGTACAGTAAGGGAGATGAGTGAATCAAAACAAGGTGGATGGGAAAAACCGTGCGAGAGAAATGGGTTCAACAATGGACTTTCCCCCCGGAATATTGAGACTTTGGCGGGTTGATTGCTCGTTGATGTGGATATGGGGGGAATACGACGGCAGATTCAGAAGGAAAAAGATCGAAATAAAATAACAAGATCCGGGCTGATTATCACCGACAGAGGAGCAAAGCGTTAGGCGGCCCGTGTCGCCGCGCGGTGACGCACGCCGACGTTGGAGAACCAGCGGTGGGCTTTGATCTCCTGGAGTGAAAGCCGCTGGCTCGGGTCCTTCTGGAGGATCTAGAGATCACACGAGGAAAAATAATCAAGGTGAGCTTGTTGATGAGGGTGTCATGAAGTATGTGAGGAGCACGTACTCTCTGGAGAAGGTCCTTCGCGGCGAGGGAGAGGTTTGGAGGCACCTGGAGCGGTCCGTCGGTGATGAGCTGAATCGTCTCGTCTTGGCCCTTCATTCATAACCAGGTGAAAGCCATCAGATCTCTTTGCTTGGCCAGTTTCGGTAGGAAAGCATGAAGAGCATACCGGAGCTTCGAACGGGGGCTTGCCGACTAGCAGCTCAAACATGATAATGCCGAGAGCCCAAATATCGACAGACTCATTGTACTTTTCTCCCTAATAAAGTAAGAAAAAAGACGTCAGTCTCATGTGATGAACTGCCCAGTAGTCAGAGCTCTACAGTACTCGAATCATCTCGGGAGATAAATAATCAAGGGTGCCGCAGAGAGTCTCGCGTCGATTTCTGTGCAGGAATTGTGCGGTCAGAGCAACTGTATCCATCCCATCTCTCTCGTGGATACGTACGCGTTCGTGACGTTGGATGATGACCAGCCAAAATCCGCGAGCAGCAGTTCACCCTTCAGAAACAACACATCAGTTAGTCCCGCATCCTTACCAACCCGGCATCACCAGGCAAATGCAACATACCTGCTCGGATAGCAACAGGTTCTCGGGCTTGATATCACGATGGATCACATGCTGGGCATGGCAAGCTTCAAGCGCACTGACAAGTTGAGCAACGTAGGTCGCGGCGTCCTTCTCGGAGAACCGCCGGTTCGAGCGAAGCTTCTTGTACAAATCACCTCCACCCGCGTACTTGAGCACCAAATACACTCGGCTCTCGTCCTGGAATGTCGCGTACAGTGGCAGAATGTTTTGGTGGCGGATCCGTGAGTGGATCTCGACTTCCTTGCGTAGCTGGTGCGCCACGCCGTTTGCACGCAACTGGTCTTTCACCAGCACCTTCAGAGCGATCACCTGCTTGGAGTTTTTCTCACGCGCCATGTACACCTGGCCAAACTTGCCCCGTCCGAGAACGCGGCCAATCTCAAAGTCGCCGAGCGTCCACGACCGTGGCGTCGTCGGTTCCTGCTGCGGCGGCTCGACTTCCATGGGTTCGGCGGTCGGTTCGTGAGCATGATAAGCAGCAGTAGCGCTGACCACTGGTGCGGGCGGCGGTTGTTGCATTTGCTGATGCGCCTGCTTGAACTGGTGCTGCATCTGGCTCACAGCTGGCGAGATTCTCGGCGCGGCTGATGTATGGGCGGTCACGACGGGAGGTGTGACCTGTGCCTTTGGCTGTGATGCACGTACCGTTGGCCGGGTCGTGGTCGTCTGCTGCTGTGTCCGTCCTACAATGCATGCATCGATGAGCTCGTTGTGCAGCCACCTTTGAATCTCCTCAAACGGTAGCGTACCTGTCGCCGGGCGAGGCTTCGCGACCGCGCTTCTCGCAGTCGTCACGGTTGGCACATTCGCAGGGCGTTCCTGCAGCACCGAGCGCTGTGTTCTGCCCGTTGACGCTGGTGCCGCCGATGTCTTGGTCGCGCCCGTCGACCGGAACGCCGAGGCCGCCACGCGATGCGCGGACGAGGCCGTCGGTGCCGACAGCGGCGCTTTGGCCGTCCGAGAGGCAGCGGCTCGAGCCGACGACGTGGACGACGCCGACGAGGACGAGGACGTTGACGACGGCGCAGCGGGTACCGCCGTTACGGTGCGACTGGCAGAAGTCGAGCGGTACGTTCCCGCGGTGGACGACGCCGTGGGACGCGTCACGGGCTTGCGACTGGTCGTCGTGGTCGTGCGGTGGCCGAACGCGTAGGTCACGGCCGGCGCGGCGTTCTCGTCGGTCCGTGCGAACCGCGAGCGTGCGTGCATCGTGACGATGTGGGGGAGGGGGAGAGAGAAGGGACTGTGCAAGTCCACACGACCGTCACGTGCGACGTGCGTGGGGTGGGAATATGAGAGACAGAGAAGCAACCCGTGGTCTCTCCCTCTGAATACCGGAGTATGTCGATACGTCGTGATGGCGGACGGAGCTGTTCGCCTTGCTGAACGGAAAGCGGGATCCTGAAACGATGTGGGACACACCAAGGAGGTGAAAACTAGTGTGGTGGAACATAGATTCAGAGTATCTGAGATGTGAATGAGCCGCTCAGAGCCAAAAAGGCGTCTTGCAGTTCGCGGGTGGTTGCAGTGATCTCGGGGCTCAGGAAGAACAGCGAGCAGAACTGTGGTGCATACAAAATAAAGGTCAGTATCTATCGCTATTGGGGGTGGTGCAAGTGGGTGTGTACCTCTCGGAAGCTCGTGCTTTTGAACACAATCGACTCGACCTCGCCCAGCGGCGGAACCGTGATCCTGCAGGACAAGAGTGCATGAGATCTCTTGTTGGGGAAACCATATCGAGGGCAAGCACGTACGTTGATTGCTGGGCAATGAGACGTAGTCTCGCGACAACACGGTCGGCAGCCATGGCGCTTGCAATGCTGGCGTACCAGTTAGAACGTTAGAAGCAGCATGGAACCCATTAATCTCTCGGTGCCGCACCTCTCGGATCGCCCGCTTGCTCGAGGCGAGGATAACTGGGCATCTTTTGTGGCGAGCATGAGTTCGCCGTACACGTCGTTGACTCTGGATAAAAATTCTGCCAATGAAGACTTAGTCACCTCAGTTTTCTCCC
>JAADVY010000728.1:0-13000 GCA_023336035.1 Pythium plurisporium
ACTCGTGTGCGACCTCCCTCCAAAGTGCCTAGCTTTTTCATCTAGGGTATCACTAGAGTCGCCTCCACCCGAAAGACCACGGAGGTGTTCGAGGGTCAAATCGAGCTCACTTGACGCATGTCAAGTGTGCGTGGCTAGATGGACTATACTATGCGCTTAGCCAGTCAGTTCCGTGCGTGTGGGAGTATATGTAGTTTATTGTGACGCTCCACACGCATTCCACAGCACTTGACTTCCGTTCACCAACAAGCGCTGCATGCGATCGTGCAGCAGCGACAACGACGACGATCCGCTCATAGTTTTCGCGGAGGGATGGCGCTCGACACCTGTGGTGACGATCCGCACCTGAGGGTACGCGTCTTGGACGTACACCACTGTCTCCGCAGAGACGAACAACGCCACGAGCGTGATGCGATCCATTTGAGCGCCGCGTTGGACCAGATTCGCGAGCGCGGTTCGAACGGTTTCCCACGACGGAGAGGCGGTGTCGAGCAGCACCACCTCGTAGCCACTCAAGTTGGCAGGCAGCGTGGAGCCATTGATGCGGGGCGTCGCACCTCCAAGCAGTACCCCCGACGTTGCGTGCGGCTCGATCCGACGGAAGACGTCCAGCATGGCTCGCCCACCACGCTCCATCGCGGCCGCGCACAGGCATCCCTCCATGGATGCCAGTGGCTTGTTGGATGGAACGGAAACGACGATCGCGAGGCTCTCCTCGATGAGTAGACGCATCAGCCGCGAGCAGCACCGCTTGAATTCGTCTGGAGATGTCCGTCGGTTCTGCAGCGTCTGCTTGAGCAACGACACGGCACGGGACTCGACGAGGACCACTCGTGGGGGTGGTGTGTCTTGCAGCCGAGGACCGACAGGCGCGTACTCGAGCTGCTGCGTCGTACAGACCGCGGGCTTGCGGGCTTTCTTCGGATGGCGTGCGAGCGGATTCTCGTGCTTGCGAGCGAGCACAACATCACGCTGGCGAAACAGGTTGCAGATCGTCGAGCGACTGACGTTGTACTCTTTGGCGATCGCCGATTGCTTCTCGCCCCTGTCGAGTCGCGAGAGAATCACGCGTCGATCGATCTCGCGGAGGTAACGCGACTGCTTGGGCGCCGTCGAAACGGAGGATTCCCCCGTGGAGGTATTAATACTGAAGCTCACAGGACTACCAGACCGTGTCGTAAGGCTGCTGCTATCGGATTCGAGCCGTTGGCGGCGTCGTGCCGACTGTTCCAAGTCGTCGTATGCTCCTTTCACGTGGTGTAGGGACGGGCTCTTGCGAGGGACCTTGGTAGTGGTCGGCATGGAGGCCACGCGACTCGTCTGCACCTGTGGGTGACGCACAGAGTGATCGCTGTGCTTGTGTGGGAGTCGTAACGTGAGCCTCTCGTGGGGGGTGGGCCTTGCGAACACTGGCACACCTAGGCCACCGTTCTCTTGGATCGCTTGCCCCATGGGGCGAATCGGATCCACTGGGTGTCGTTCCTGCTCGGGTTCGTTTTGGTGGTACGGGTGGAAACGAGGCTTATTAATGCCACGCACGCGGAGACGTGCCACGGGCGAGAACAGCGAGGTATCGACGTGGTTGGGCGACGCCGTGCGTGGGTTTGCGACGCGGTTCAGTGGTGGCCACGCGAACGCCGCACTACTGTTCCCGCTCGGGCTGGTGCCGCCATCCCACCACGCCGTCTCCGTGCGTGGGCGATGGGTCCTCGGGTCCCCCAGGCCAGGCACCGGAAGACGACGCGCGTCGAGCGCTCGCTGGTCGCGGCCGTGGAATCCACTTGACAGCCACATTCCACTTGCCCGACGTGGATGCAATGGAGAAGTGTGGGACAGAACACCACGGAGGAGCATGTCGGTTGGGAGACAAAACGATCGTCAACCAGGATGGAAGAGCCCATGGACTACAGTAATAATCCCCAAGACGTGTGACGAGGGGGAGGGGGGCGTTGCAAGCCCCCGGGCTGTGCAGCGTTTCGTGGTGGCGCAATAAACCCCATTAAAACCTCAACGCCATGTGCGGTACGCGTGTAACGGCCACGGGATTGCAAGGAAACGGGTCAGGCATTCGAGGAAGCCTGTGGAAAAGCCAGGGAAAAGCATGGAAAAGATCGAAGCGCCGGCAAATGGCTCCTCTGTCCTGTACAGTACATTGTACCCATCGGAATTTGTGGATCACCGTGTTTTGTGCACTGAAAGTGGACCGTTTCGTCTGGCCCACGGTGGGCCACTGGCACATCATCATCGGTGCGACGACTCGCGAAATGCTACAGTGTATATAGGGCCTGTACACTACGGATTTCGTTTTCTCGGTTGTGTGTGTTCTACCGTGTTGGCTACGTACCCTTTCACCGTGGTGCCTGGAGATTGGCTGCTGCATCACCGTACAGTGCATCAGTCTTGCCGTTCAAGACACGATGGCTCCATCACGACACAACACACTCGTCTGTACTGTAGCAACCTGTGGTTATTAACCCCCTGTTGATTCACGCAGGTTTTGACCCGCACGGGACCGAAGGAGATTCTCGTGTCCCGATCCTACCGTAGTACCGTAGCCGCGCGTGGGGAATGACGACAAGGATGCGTTGAGCACATCGCACGCTGCCATCCTCCCACGTGTGGCGTGGTACTCATCGACGGCTCGTCTCCACGACCTCAGGAAGCGTCGCAACAGCTCGGGGACCGTTGGGCGGTTTCCGGATTTGCGCTGGCCCCACGCAACTCGGATTGATCAGTCTGGGCTTCCAACAAGACTCAACGTGGTGTAACCGCTCGAGCCACGAGAGATGCTTGCCGATGCAATCGCCTTTTGTGTGCATAGGGTTCTGGGTCTCGCGTTGGCAACTGTGTGCTGTACTGTATGTTGACGTCGACCACCACCGGACTGTTGCTTCGCGACTCGTGTGCAAACAAGTTTTTGTTCGGTCGGTCCGTTCCGGGACTGCGGCTCGTTGACGGTTGCTACCAAGTGGATGGTAGAGTTGATAGTCAGAAAACCAGTGGGAGGCTGTTACGAGGTCGAGCGTCGCTCTCTCTCTCTCTTGCAACTGGGGTTGAGGCATCTCGAGACAGTCTGGAGACCTCCAGAGGCTGGACCGCACCAGGACATTGGATGGTTCAACTCGACTCTGGCGTCGACAGCGACGAGCGTTGGTCTGTCACTGGCACACATCCACTTGCACCTGGTTTTCTAAATACCCTACGAAATGGCAAGCAGCAATAATGCACAATATCAAGGAAAACATTTCTGAATGGATCCCCTTTGTAAGCGGCTCAACGGCAGACAGATCGGCAGCATGCGAATCTCAACACATAGCATAGCGTCAGTCTATTCAATGCCGAGTTTATCGCCGCATCGCCACCTCCAGCTCGTCCTCATCCTCGTCCTCATCCTGTACGCTTCGCGTCCCGGATCCTCTTGTCTTGAGTCCACGCATGATCCGGCCATGGACACGATCACGAAACGTGTTGCTGCCATCCATGCCGTCATCCTGCGTGCTGTGCCAACCACGCAGTGGGTCCGAGTCGTCTGTGACACGAACGAGACGCGAGTGGTCGGGCCGCTGCTGCGTCTGGCGTTGCTGCTTCTTGGTCTTCTTGCTGTGGTAAGTCGTGTTCACGAGTCCCAGTTCGACGAGCTCGAGTGCCTTGGCCTTCATCTCAAGCGCGAGTTCATTCTCCACGAACGTCGTCTCGAACCGGAACGACAGCCACAAGTACAGATCGATGATCTGGGCTTTGATCTCGACATCTCGCAGCGTCTCTGCTGTCTGCGGGGCGTACCGTGGTAAGTAAATATCGAGCTTCACGGCCTCGTCCTTGGAGTGCGAGCGGGCATAGTCGACAAACACACGGCGAGCGAGCGGGTTGCGCAGGTTCGCCGGAGCCTGGCAAAACGTGAAGCGGTCCGAGAGCTTCATGTCGATATCCGCCAGCAGATTGGCCGCATCCTTCATGTCGACGTGGTTGCACATGAAGTAATCACCGTCCAAGCGAGCGAGAGTGACGTACTTGTCCAGCAAGTCACCTAGATCGTTGACACCAGGGAGCTGCTTCGCGAATTCTTCCATCTGCTCGGTGGAGGGGAAGAGACCCGCTGACTTGAGCGGCGTGATCGGTGCTTCGTATGCATCCCGCAAATACTGGAGATCGTCCACGGCCACGGTCGTCGCTACTCCACCCATGTCATACGCAAGACCGGAGCGACCGGCTCGTCCGGCAATCTGCTTGGCGAGCGACGGTGAGATATCGGCCATGCCACCACCGCCGCCGTTGTACTTCTTAACCGTGGAGAATACGACGCGACCAATGTTAAGATTCAGTCCCATGCCCACGGCGTCCGACGCGACCAGCACATTGTAGTCGTTATCCTGGGCATTGAACAGCCGCGCTTGCTGGGAGCGCGTCTCGGGGGGCAACTGCCCATAGATGATACAACACTTTTGGCCCGACTTGATTTCGATGTCACGCTTGATCTGGAAAATGTCACGACGTGAAAACGCCACGACACAATCGCCTGGTCGCACGTTGCGGTACGAGTGCAAGTGCTTGTCATCGATCGTGAGCGGCGAGCGCCGTTCGTAGCGACGCACTTCAAACGAATCGCCCGTCGCCGCCGCAAACTTTTCAACCAATTCGACCGCCTCACCAGACCCGCACACGTGGATCTCATTGGCCTGCAGACCAAACAACGCACGCGTCCACGCCCAGCCGCGCTGTGGGTCACCGATCAACTGGATCTCGTCGATCACCGCGACGTCCCACTTGCGGTTGATGTTGGCCATCTCGACCGTGCACGACACGTGGGTCGCATGCGGCATGATCTTCTTCTCCTGCCCAGTCACCAGCGACGTGTAGAGGCCGTCCATGTTCATCCGCTCGTAGATCTCGAGCGCCAGCAGCCGCAGCGGACCGCAGTACAAACCGCCGCCTTCACCGGCCTGCTTGAGTCGCTCGAGTGCCTGGAACGTCTTGCCCGAGTTGGTCGGTCCTTCGTGGTAAATGATGCGACGCTTCATCGCGTTCGCGAGCGGGTACAGTTCGTGCGGTAGCCGCAGGTCCGTGATTTGCTGCAGCGTGAACGAGCCCTCGCCCGTGACGGGCAGGTAGTTTTTCTCCTTGGCGAACGTCACAAAGTGCGGATAAAACACAAATGCGTGCTTCTTCTTCTGGCCGTGGTTGAAATCGTGCACAAAGTGGAGCAGCTCGGCCTGGTCCACAAAGTACAGCTCAGGCTGCTTGACAAATGACTGGCGAAAACCCGCGGCCGCGACACCCCACTGCTCGGGGTTTAAACCGGCCTCGATCGCAATCGCACGCACTTCGTAGTCTCGCGGGAAGAACTTGAGCCGCTTGTTCAGGTGCTTGACCGCGTTGGGCGTCCACTTGATCTCGGAGGCCGTATTACTGTCTACAAGATTCATACCAAAAGCTATGAGGCTTCTCCCACCAGGCCCTCGCTCGTTCCAGCTCGTCTTACGTACCGGTAGAGAATGCCCGGCAGGATGTGGAGGGTAGCATGCGCGTGGTCTCACAGGAGAATGACGTGAATGGGGCGAGCGGGTGGCTCGTGGCCAGTCGCGTTTGGAGACGCTGCCATTGCGTGGCCGATAGCGCATCTCCGCGTGCCGCAAAGGTCGCGTTGAGACCGCCGACGAGTGCGCGAGTGGACGAGCGCTCGATCGCGGCGCTGCGGCACCAGGAAGCGCGTGGGAAGCGCGCGAACGCCTGCATCGTCGCGACGACGATCGTTGCTTTTTCTCTCTCGGGAAAATGACGCACTTCCAATGGAATCGTGTGGCCCATCCCACAGTGACATGAGTAGTCATTGAAGTGAGTGGCAGTGCATGGATGTGATTGGTACTAAATGGGATGTGTGGACCAATCAAATACGATACGATGACGCCGGTCAAAAATAGTGTGCACTTTCTACCGATCAGAATGGGTACAATTGTAGCGCGAGAAGACCGTCCGCACAGCACGCCACCTACGAGGCAAGATTGGCCGTAGAAATGGCCGACGCACACGATCTCGCGCTGTTCATGAGTGATGAGGAGGAAGACGAGCAGCCGGTCGAGCCGAGCACACGCGAGCTCGCACATGGAGGTGGGGGCACGAGTCGAGGCTCCGCCGACGACGCGTTCGAGTACGGGGACGGGCAGGACGAGCAAGAGAACAACGCGATACGGTTGACAAAGCAGATCTCCCAGCAGTTAGAGCCACTGTTTTCGAAAGACGCGCAGTCCGTGGATGTGGTCTTGGAGCATATTCGGCCAAACGCAAACGATGAGTGAGTCGCGGGCGAAGTGAGCATTGTTGGTTTGATGGATTGATTGTAACGTCCGACTTGTCTCCACAGGGTATGCGTGAACCTAGTCATCTCCCAGTTGATGAGACTGCCACAGGAACCCAAGACAGCCGCGTTGGTGGAGCTGCTGCGGAATCTGAGAGAGGAGTACGCGCCAAAGGACGCGATCATGAGCTTGTGGTACCGGCTTCTCCATCCAAAAATTGCGAAGCGCGTCAAGAGTGCGGGCAATATACCGATCATTCGAAGTCGCCTACTGGAGGTGAGGTTGCGTGGGCTAGTGACATGTAGGATACGGCTTTGGATCTGATTCGTGTTCATTACAGTCCAAACGAAAGCAGGCCGAGTGTGACCTCAAGCTTCTGCAGAATCGAATTTGTCTCCTCCAGGTACGGTGAATATCCAAATCCACCCTATAAGTTAGCAGGAACTCACGTGCGACCGTCTCATTGTGTAGCAAGAAGAGTCGCGCGCGTGGAAGAAGATCGTGCAGACAAAAGATCGTGCGAACGAAGTCATGGGCATTCGTGAGGCGAATATCAAAAAGTGTGAACACAAAACGAATCTCGCACTGGAAAGGGAGAAGCAAACGCGCTCCATTCAAAAGAAGCAATACTCGCTCAAGAAAGAATCGGTCATCAAGAAGAAGCACGCCGCGATCCAGATCATTTCCAAAAAGTATCAAGACGTCGAGATCGTGAAGAGCGAGAGCAAGCGGCTCAAAGCGGAGAAGGAAAAGCAGCAGCTCGTGGAGGTCGAACGGGCACGGGAGAAACGCGAGGCGATTCGTCGGCAAGAAGAAATGCTCAAGCAGAAAAAAGAGATGGAGCGACAGCAACACGAACAGAATGTGGCTCTGCGGTACATGCGAAAGGTGATTGAGGAAGAGCGGCGAATCAAAGAACACCAGCGTCGTGTGGAGGAGATGGAGCGCCAAGAGCGCGAACTCATTCAGCGGCTGCAGGGCACACAGCTGATACAGCAGGAGGCTTTCAGTGTGCTTGAACGCGCACTGCTGCACCACAGCGACACGAGACCATCGACCTCGCATACGGTTCTTCCAGGTGTTCGCCGTGTGGAACGGTGAGGTGACCCAACAACAATATGATGTGTTCCTCAGTGCGACATGCGAGTCAATTATGATGCGTCTATTACAGAAAGTTGGGCAGATTAGCAGAACAGGAACGTGGCCTTCTTCGCGGTGGACTGGCACATCCGCTCGGCGCGCTTGGGACCAACGATGCGCTGCAACCGGAAGAGATCGTGGCGCGTGAAGAGCGCGATACTGCTCTTGCCTTCGTCGCTGACACCATCGTTGTTACCCTTCGGGTCCTCAAACATGTTGAGCATCTCGGGATAAAAGTCGCCCATGACCGGGAGACCGTACCAAACGATCTGGTGAATACCACGGATCTGGTATTGGTGGTAAAAGTGGAAACGCTCTGTGAACAGCATCACGTGGCAACGGCCGTGGAAAAATGACGTTCGCGCACGCGACACTTGCTTGGATGTGGTGTACTCGCAGCACTGCACGGTGCGGATGAGCTTCTCGTTCATTGTGTCATGGAACAGATTGCGGATCCGAACGTAGTCAAAGTAGGACGGCACGAAGATGAGCACATGGCGACGCGGGTTGTCCAACAACGGCGTGAAGATGTGCTTGTGGAAGTATTCGAACCGCAGCTCCACCTCCTCAGCTGGGGTCAGCGACAGTGCACGACCAGAACTCAAATCCATGCGCTGGAAGATCTGCTTGATCTGCGGCACGACGCGCGTAATCGAGGGTGACGACTCGCCAGTGTTGCTGTCGTAGTTGCGCACGTACTTGATCACTCCGCTTAGGTTCTTACAGCACTTATTGACAAGGTTCTGCAAAATGGGCTCCACCCCGTGGGCGAGCACAATGGTTTGGCGAAAGTACGCGCCCAGAAACGACAGGTTCCACTCACGAAGACGCGAGAAATCGGCATTCGGGGCTTCCTTCGGCTTCACGTTGAGTGCCTGCATCACGTAGCGCAGGTGTTCGATGTTCTGCATCAGCAACAGACTGGCCGAGTCCAGCACGCACACTTCAATGGACGACAAGAAGTCGCTCGAGAGCGTCTGGGTCTCGGCGACATCCACCACTTCATCGCCGAGTTGCTGGCGAAGACCCAGCGGCGAGGCGATGATAATGTCAGCTTGGCGGTAATCGCTGTAGAATCGCACCGCGCGACGCGAGATCGAGATACCGATCTGGAACGAATCATCGTTGTTGCCCTCGGAGAACACGCGCTGCCACTCTTTCAGATCCTCGCCGTTCTCGCCCGACTCTCCCTCGGTCTCGTCCTCCTCATCGTTCTTGCCGTATTCACTGAAGAAGCGGTCCTTGTTGTGGAACATAGAGACAGTCGATGGGAGCAGCTCAAGCAGTTCTGTCACAAACTGGGAGGCAGCACTACGCAGCGGCATGAGGATCAACACAGAGGCACGGCAAAAGCCCTGGTCACGGTATTCCTTCTCGTCATCCACGGACAGATCGGGCTTCACTGCGTCTTCGCTTTCGTCGTTTGTTTCCTTGTTCTCGCGCTTTCGCAGACGCTCGTTGTTGCGGGTCACCGTGTCACGCGACTTGAACACGTGGTTCAGCGTGTGCATCGCCGACAGCCGACGCAATGGACGCGTCAGCGCCATCGTCTGACCGGCGAAAACCACATCTGCGTAGGACGAAAACTGCTTGTACAGCGTGTACTCAAGGGGCGATGTCTCACGCCACGACTCGGGGTCCACATCGGCGGCCTTCCACGCATGACGCAAACGGCTTCGCACGTTCAGGCTCGGTGAGAGCAGCGTGTGAAGCGCCGTCTTCTCGTCCTGCTGCTGGGCACCACGACGGAACGACACCTGAAACTCTTCTAGAATCGGCGCGGGTACCAGCTTGTGGTCGCCGTTGGCCGCACTCAGTGGGACGTACTTGCGCGTAGCCGTATCCATCTTTTTCGCATCAGTCTCGCTCAACTCTGTCAGTAGGAAGCGCTGGCGGTACGGATCGAACGCACCCGATTCGGCCTCGTTGTCGTCGTCGTGATCCTCCTCTTCGTCCGGCTCGTCGATCTCGTCGTCGTCCATGTGCTCACCGGCATCCTGGTCCGTGTGGTCATCGTCTTCTTCCTCCTCATCCCCATCGACTTCTCCACTCTCTTCCTCCTCATCTTCCGGCTCAATCGGATTGCCGTCCTCGTCCACTTCGATCTCCTCATATTCGTCCTCGTCGTCTTCCTCTTCCTCCTCTTCTTCGTCGTCCAAAGCCAACGACGACGGCTGGAAGGTCTGCACAAACTTGTCAAACACCGAGCGCTTCTTCCGACCATGCATCTCGGCATCGCTCTCCCCACTCTCTTCGTCGCTGTCGCTCTCCGCCACTGGCTCCTCCTCATTGGCCTCCTCCTCGTCGTCGTCGTCGTCGTCCTTTCCTCCTCCATACGCCGCATTCGCGAGCCGCTTCTTCTGCGCCGCCAGCAGCGCGCGCTGCTGCGCCTTCTTCGCGTCCGCCTTGTTCAAAAACTGCCGCTCTTTCTTGCGCTGCGAGATCTTCTTGTCTTTCCACTGTGCAAACATCGAGCCTTTGTGCTTCTCCTGCGACGACCGTGGCTTCTTGGCCTTGGGCTCATCGTTGTCATCCGAGCCATAGCCCTCGCCGCCCTGTCGCTTCGTTGCCTTGGCCGCCTTCGGGTCGTAGTCGTCCCACTGCTTGCGCTTCTTATTCGCGGCCTTGCTGCCCTTGCGGCCGCCGCCGCTTTTCTTCTTGCCAAAGCCCTTGCGCGGCGCCATTGTCACCAGTTCGATATGGAGCAATGGAGCTCCATCCCGTTTGGTTGGAGGTTGGTTGGCATGGGAATGATGGTCGTTTGGGCCGATGTGTCAACCGTGATTGGTAGAAATGAATGTTTCTGACACAGATGATTCGTAAAAAATATATATCGTATTTTGTGATATTGACACAAAAAAGAGATTCTGTGGATCAGTTCCAAATTGCGACTTTCATTCGGTCGTATTTTGTGACTCTTTCCTGGACACAAATTCAAGTGTAGCCATGGCCACAACGCCTCAAGTGACATTTAGCGGCTCACGACCTCGAGCAGCGGCTGGTACTCGCGGCGACGGCGGCGCTGCATCGCGACCTTGTGGACAGCGACGCCCACGGCCGCGACGGCGGCAACGACAAACACGCCGAGCGCTGCGGTGCCCAGGGCCCCATGCGTTTCGTGGACTTGCGCCGCGAGCTGCTGCGTGCCGACGACGAGCGAGCCGCCGCCAATGTCAATGTCGTAGCCGAGGATCGAGATCACGACGTGCTCGCTCGGGTCCGAGCCCCAGCGGTTGTGGTTCATCGTGAGCACGAGAAAAGTCGCCTCGCGTGCCGGCACCTCGCGCAGCTCGTAGGTCTTGTACTTGTTCTCGGTGGCCGCCGTGACGCTGTTTGGGAGGTGGCGATCGTCGTCGTCCTCGCTGTCGTCGTCACTGTCGTCGTCGCAGCCATCGTCCCACCAGCCCCAGCGCCAGCCGTGGGGCTTGGGCGGCGGACACATGGGCTTGGGGCGTGGCGGCTGCGGGGGACGACCGTCCGTGATGGTCTGCGGTGCCGTGCCGACGTACTGCACCTTGCCGATGATCTCATATGGAACCTTGAACGTTCCTGACGTCTGCACCAGCACATCGCCTTCACCCGACAGCCTCAGCTTGGTATCCTCACAGAGGATCGAACCAGTCGCGACGTTGCCCGAGCCCGAGATGCTGATGTCCTGCGCCACGCACGAGCCGTTGGTCGAGATCGTGATGTCGCCGTCGCCGCTGATCTTGGAGTTGAGCTTGAACGTCGTGACCGAGCCGGCCTGCACGTATACGTTGCCCTCTCCACTGATCTTGGTGTCGATGGAGTCGCTCACATTGATCGACTTGGCGACGACCGCGATGTCGCCGTCGCCCGAGACCTTGGACGAGAGGGAGTCGTTGATCACGAGGCTGCCGGCGTTGAACTGTACATTCCCCGAGCCCGTCACCTTGAGGTCCAGCGACTTCACCGAGAAGTCCGTGTTCGGAGCCGTCACAAACACGTCGGCATCACCACTGATAGCAATACGAGGAGTGCCGCTGGTCGCGAGCAGCACGTCCTCGCCGACGTAGACACTGCTCGAGCCCGTAGACGAGACCGACGCCACGGCTGCCTTCTCGCCCACCGTGATCTGCGTGAGAATGTAGCCAAAGCCTTTGAAGTCCTCGTTCTTGAAGTGGACGCTGATCGCGCCGCTGCGTTCGACGACTTCAAACTCGTCCAGCAGCTGCGTGCAGTTGCCGCTGAACACGACCTTGGCCACCGACTTGACCTCTCCTGCGCCAGCGAGCGAGACGACGGCGTCCACTGGGGACACGCCGCCACTGCCTGAGCTCGGTGGCTCGGTCGTCACGGGGGCCTCCGTGGGAGGCTCGGTCGTCGGAGCGTGCGTGGCGGGAGCCTCCGTCGGGGCCTCGGTCACTGGGGCTTCGGTCACTGGGGCTTCGGTCGTGGGAGCGGACGTACTTGCACCGTTCATGTTGGCATCGTAGTCGATGAACACCAGACCCGCGGCGGCGAGCTGGATCGCGTCGACAGGCGAGGAACCCGTGACGGTCCATACCTTGACAAACTCCTGGTGCTTGCCGAGCACGTCCTCTGACTGCGTGGCCTTAGACGACGTGATGGTCCACGCTCGGCTCCGAGTGACCGAGGATGCGGACGCAAAGCCGCTGCCCACGACCGCGACGAATGCGACCAGCGAGACGAGCTTCATCGTGGCGAGGGCCAAAGATCTTGACTTTCAGCTGCGGGACGAAGGAGGCGATTTGGAAAGTGAGCCAAGGTGAGGACCAGGCAAAGATCGCCCAATCCGTCGAACGGACCCATGGGGTAGAGCGAGGCCCTGGCTTCAGTGAGAGGCTTGAGCCTCGCCCAGCAAGCATTCCACGGTAGAATGGTTGCTGGATGGATCGCTCCCCATCTCCCTCTTGTCCGTGCGCGGAATGTTTGCTGCGCAAAGAGGGGGCAACGACCATTGCATCGGCTGTCACAGCTTGTCATCTACTGTACACGAGGAGCATCCAAAGCCCCAGCGAGATGACGCAACGTCGTGGCGTTCTGCCCGATACCTTTACTGCGCATATATAATACTATCCACCACGTCGACACTCGGACGAGATCTCACAGCTCCAAGTTCGAGTGAATGAGGAAACGCCAACCAGGAAGAGATCCTCCCTCTGCAGGCAGTCGGGGTGCGATCTTGGCCTGTGGATTCGTCGTGCCAATATCAGTAAACAAACCAACGCCACCAAAAAGAGGAGGACCAACTTCCGTAAAAGAAAAGCGCTCCACACGGCACGCCGGTACACTCGAGCGATGCCGGGGAGAGCCCATGCCTCTGAGAGACGAGAGACCCTCTCGTTCTTCTCGCTCACCCTCACAGGCGTGGACCTTCACCAACCAGTCTGATTTTGAGAACTTTAGCAGAAACGACCACCTGCTACTGTATGAACCGCACGAATAGATCGTTTCCGTGGCTCGGCCAGTGGCTTAGGTGTATCTTCTCGAGGAACTCTCCACGATCCACGCTGGAGCAACGAAGATGGTCGGCCCACCTCATTGCTGCGACTGGAAGCCCCATCCATCATTCCCGTCAGAGT
>JAADVY010000729.1:0-12982 GCA_023336035.1 Pythium plurisporium
CACCCAGTCCATGCGCGTGGGTTCAAAAGTGGTGTGGCCGTTCGCTTGTCCACATGGGCAGATCGAAGATCTTTGCTCACGACGGCAGGTAACACAATTACTCTGAAATCTTAGTCAGAGGAGCTGGTGCTGAAACTGATAACGTGTGTGGCCTTCATGGTGCTCTGGCGTGAGTGTCGCAAATGGTTCAGCGTGACGTCCAGCGCGTGGCGTAGCTGCCTCGAGTGGACATCGAACGCGAGTCCTTTCTGAAACATACCAGTGGCGTCTGCGAAGCGACCGAGTCCATACAGAGCATATCCCGCACGGAAATATCCCTACACCACCATCACAATCATCAGAATGGTCCTCGCAGTAATGTCGAACATTTTACACTCACCACGGTCGCTGTGGGTTCCAGTCGAATCGCCTCTTCTGCATCGTGCAAGGCTGCCTGACAGTCGCCCAGTGCAGCTAGTAGCGTCGACCGTCGTGTGTGGAACATGGCCATGTTGCGTGGGATTTCTGCCTGCAGGTTGATCAGTTTGTTGTACTGCGACAGCATTCTTTGCACCTCGGAAAACTCGATCTCCATCCGCTCGGACCCAAGTACGATGGGCCGCATCCGATGGAAGCTTTCTGGGGTTGAGTCCTGATGGTTGATATCGTTCGGTTCAGCTAGCACTGCAGAATGGGCTGGTGACTTGGTCAGAGCAGGGAGAGTGTCAGGCGTCAACACCTCCTCCTTGTTGTTACCAGCAGATGAAGTGGATTGTTGGCTCCGCGAGGACTTCCGCTGTCGCCCTGTCGACACCGACAAAGATGGTGTAGTGCTGGGATCATCCGCGGGTGTTACGCTGCGCTTGCTTTGCTTGCCTTTCGGTTTCTTGAGCGCTGATTTGGTAGGTGACGACTTGATCGGCGAGACGGGCAAGTTGAGAGGAGAGATGATCGTTGGAGCTGACTGTGAATGACCGAGTGTCTTCGACGCCGATGCGTGCGAGGGTGCGGTCTTCAGCATGAACGGATGGGGCTTGGAATGTCTCAACGTAAACTTATGGGCCTCGCACGCGACTTCATTATATTTGCCCTTCTTGAAAAGTGTTAGGCACGTACACTCCGGGAAATACGGCTTGTCGCCAGATGCATTGAATCCAGCTTTGATGGCATTGATCTGCTTTTTCTCGAGCTCGAGCTGCAAGGCCGTTTCGAAGAGTAAGTTGGACGACGAGGCTGTTGCGTCTGTTGCCGCGTAGCTAGACAATGGAGAGAGCCCATGCACGACAACGAGATCGACCGGTTCCATCATGAAGCAAGCTGTATTAGACCTTTCCTCGACAGCAATTCGCACTGCGCAGTAGGAAGGCTTCTCGGCTTTGCAAAATTGAACACAGCGGACTTGTCTTGCTATCTTTAGTTTTCAAGATGAAAAATCTGGTCCTTCAACTTGAATTGCAATGGCCGTTTTTTTATCGTACGACTTGTCTTGATAGACAAATACGGTCTTTGTGAATAATAGATACAGGCGTTCACCATAGCCTCCATGAGAACCATGCACCGACACGCCGAACTTCTCGCCGTTGCCTTCGTGTTTGCACGCTCATCTCACTGGATTCTATCGGCTCGGCCCACAGATCATTTACTTGGCTTTGGTGGCAGCTGAGGCTTTCGTCGACGTCGGGGTCACCTTCGAGTACTAAGAGATCGACAGCATCGTCACGCATATCAGCAACATGAACACTCGGTCCCGCATCCAGGTCGGATACCGGAATCAACATAAGCGAAGACGACATCCCACGTACTTCTTCCCAAACCTCTTGCAACCGCGATGACGTGCGGTGCATTGCTTCCAAGATCGGTTCTACAACGCTTTTCACATCGCAGCACGCACGTTCGTCATCCCCAGCTACATCGTCGACAAGGCCATCACTGATCTCGTCATCGTCAACATCACTCGTGGTGGTCGTCGTCACGGTGTACTGCGTTGTCGTGGTCGAAAACCGTTTCGGCGGAGCGGGCGAGGTCTGCGGCGTCTCTTTTCCTGTAGGCTGTTCAGGGGTCTCAAACTGCTTCAGTACACTCGATCGCCGTGTCTTTAGCCCAGGCGACGGTGTGCGGATGTTCTTTGGCGAGAACAAGTTCGCCAACGGCGACGTCGACGTCGAGCCCGCCTCGCTCTTGCGTTTGCGAGACGACAAGGCACTCGCGGTTCCCTCCTGCACCGACACAACGTCAATCTTCATACTCGTGCGATGCGTACGGCGCGCCGCGGGCGTAGTGGTATGCGACGTCAGGCTCTTGGTCGGCGTCGCCAGCGACGGCTTCACGGGCGACGCGATCTTCTCGTACATTGCCGTACCACGCGATCCACCCTTCACCGGCGACGGCGCGAGCTTCACGGACGACGGCGTGATCTTAATCACCGCGGGCAATGGCGGCTCGCTGCTCTTCTCCACACCGTCGTTTTCGCCTACATCGTCTTGCGGGCGAGCCCACGCCGGCAACAAGCTGCTCGCGGATGCGCTAGCGAGCCGCTGCCGCTTGACGCTCTCCTGCGAGAGACCGCTCGTCGCCGTCGCGGTTCTACGCATCGCCTTACGACCAGCGGAGCGTGCTTCCTCCAGTAGTCGCAGCACCTGCAGCGGCGTGCCGTCGTAGTAGGACGGCAGGTACTGGAAGCAATAGAGATCGCGTGGACTCGCGCCCTTCTGGATCTTGAGCCCGGCCGAGACCAGCAGCTTGCAGTCGTCGTCGGTGAGCTCGATACACTGGAGCGACGCGCGCTCGTTATATCCACCGCCGTTGCGGCGCTGCACGAATGCGTTCCACATTGAGCTGTAGCGTCTGGTGGGTGAACGAGTAGGTGGGGAAAAAGTGAGCACAACTTTTCAACGAGAAAACGCCCGACGATGCGAGCAGTAAGAATCGCGAGAGCAGATCACAACGCACGCGGTGGAGTGGGTCAGTTATGCGTGCAGTGGGCGCCTCGTCCAGATATAGTAGCGAGGAGAAGGGAGAGGGCTTCCGGCGGCCCTTGTTCTCTCGTTGACTGCTTTTGGCGGGTTTTTTCCCTTCTGTGGGGCCAACACGACAGAAACTCCGAGGATCACGAACGCCCTAGGTTAGTGACGTGATTAGGTATTTTAGGGTGATCTGTTGTAGTGTTGTTGAAGCCGAACAATCACTGATTACTGGATTCTGATTGGCGAATATTTACGACGGAGCATAAAACGATATGACAGGTGAAATCGATTTTGACAGGATAGACCAGCACACAGGGAGTAATCCGCTAAACCAGTACGTACAGTTTAGCACATAGTAGTACATTGGGTCGCTTGGTGTGTTTTTGGCGCGCGGAGTTCGTGATCGGTCCAAGCACGTTGGAGGGAAGGAGACCTCGCCTCATCACCGTCCCCTTCTCGCTGTCTTGCGGGGGTTACGGTGGCTTTGCTCGCGAATGGATCCGCTCTCCGATTTCACGGCGCTGTCTCCGCACGCGAATGAGCCGTCGCTCGCCGCGAGACGAGCGGAATCGCAGGAGATCTCGTCGCAGCAGTGCAGCGCCGACCCGAATGCGTTCGCGGGGCTTGGGCGCGCGCACAGCGTGGTCGTGACGACCAACCGCAGCGGCGAATCGTACGCGCGGACGAGCGGCGGCGCGCTGCGGCTCGCGCTGGAAGTCGGCGGTGGTGGTGCGTCGCAGATGAGCCAGCCCGGCAGCCAATTCCACGATGCGTTGCTCGAGGATACCCAGCACGACGAAGACGAGGAACTGGCACAGGATCGAGCTCCACCACGACAGCAAGCGTTGCAACTGAAGAAGCCCGAGGCAGAAGTCATGACAGTGCAGCCAGTCGCTCGCTTGCGCGACGTGAGCGACGATGCGAGAGGAGGCTTCCTGTCGACACTCGAGCGACGGTTGCCCAAAACCGCGGCCACGAGAGCTGAAGAATCTGACCAGCAAACGGTTGAGATCCTGTCGTCGGATGAGGAAGAGGACGCGATGGAAGTCGAGATGCCGGTGAACGAGACGGGAGCTGGCTCGGAGGCTGGACGTGATGTGACACGGACGAGTGCGCATGCGGACACTGAAGACGAAACCCATCGAGATGCTGTCGAGAATCGTGTTGTACTGAACGGTGAAGAGTCGGATCATGAGCACGACAACGGTGATGAGTTCGACTATCGCTATCGGCGTGATTCGATGGACTCGCTTCCAGAGACGCAACCGCTCGACGAGTACGAGGAGGAGATCGAAGCAAATTCCTCACGGGAGGATACGTTTCCGAGTACAGAAGTTGTCGACACGTTGGATGAAGATGATGCGCCTGTAGCTGCTCCAGTCACCGCACTGAGTGCGAGTCCTGAGCTGGCACGAGTGAATGCAGCTAATGCTGCTTCCACAGTCAGCAAAACGTCCACGCCAACCGAGGAGAAAGCGAACAATGAGACCAAAATGGAGCGCACGCCCCAGTTCCTGAAACGCAAACAGAAAGCTAAACAGACGCTACACCACGATTCCGATGCATTTGTGAATACTGAAGACCAAACGCTCACGGAACTAGCGGCACGGATACGTCGAGAACGAGAAGCAAAATTTCAAGAGGTCAAGTCGCTCGCAGCTCCACCGCAGCCAGTGACATCAACTATCGAAAACAGTCAAGAGGAGCTTACCCCAACACAACCGTCCAAGTCTTCCCCCGAGACAGTGGTGCATGTCGCGCTGAAGAAACGGGGCAAAGCCTGTCATGTCAGTGCACAGGAACTATCGGCTTCTCAAGAGAGGTCGTATGAGTTTGTAGACTCCTCGTGCAGATGCGGAGAAGCTGTATGTGTGTGTGCCGTTGATATCCCCGCTGTGAAGTCTACCGCGAGACCGTCATCGGCAATCCGGAACCTGGAATTCTCTTTCGCGACTCCCGAATCCCAGGAGAGCGAGTCACAATTGATGGACAGTCTACCCGACGTAGGGGCTCTGGCATTGAAGACTCTACAGGCAGCTCAAATAGTGGAGCAGCAGCAGCAGGCAAAGAAACCAATGGTGTGTAAATGGACCCCACCAAGACGCGCCGAGGATCAGAGTGAACCTGATACCGTAGACAGCACTCCGAAAAAAGCAAGAACAGTACGAGACAGTCCAATTGCTAGCATGACAGACACGCCTCCAACGAGTCGAAAGCGAGGGCGAGCATTTCTTTCCCCAGATGCGGGAGCCGAACCTCACTCGAGAGACACGACTCCGAGGAAATCATCAAGAAGCAGCAAACCACCGATTGCACCCTCACCAGTACCTGGGACATCCACGCCAAGTGTGCGAACACGCACGAAGATTTTGTCGCCCGTGCCGACTGCTGCATCACGGTCGTATTCGTCTCGCTCCAAGTCAGTATTCAAGAACGCTCGACAGTTTTGCTTGACCGGATTCACCGGCGACGGTCTTGACAATTTACAGAAGCTGATCGAAGACTATGGTGGGAAAGTATGCCCAGAAGATGTTTTGATCCGGAAAAATAACTCCAAGGTTGTCGTGATTGCGACGCCGATATCGTGGCGCAAACTGAAGTTTATGTGTGCTGTCGCGTGCGGCATCCCGGTTGTTCATCCTGAATGGATTCACGGATGCATCAAGGCCAGATCCGTAATTCCGTTTGACGGATACTTCGTTCCATCTGGATGCTCGGTTGTCACGGGCAAGTTCGAGTGCCTACCGGTCAAAGAGCTGGACATTTTCAAGGGACTGCGTTTTGGAATCCCTTACGATGTGAGTCCGCTTCAGGTGGACAGCACGAAAGGATTGAGCAGTCTTATTGCATTCATTCTCCGCGAATGTGGTGCTGAGTCGGTCCAAGAGGTGAGCAAAAGATCACGCATTTCTGTAAATGCGATCCCGATGAGCATCTTACGATATTGTTTTGAAGGACCTGAAACCATCCCGAGAGTCGGCTGTGGACATTGTACTTGCCGACGAGTACACAAAGGTAGTGTTTCACTGACGTCCGTATTTCATCGCGTCCGGATTCTGACGGGCTTTCTTGGTTTAGGCGTGTGAATATTATGAAAACAAGCATCGCTCGAGTGTGAAGACACTCTCCTGGGTGACAGAATGCGTGATTCTCCAGGTTCGACCAGGATACGTTATTCGTCAGGAATCTCCACGACTAATGTTGTTGTTTCTGTTGTAGCGCTTTATTGGGCCAGATGAGGCCGCATTCTCCCCTCGACTTCCATCCAGCTCGGACTCGGCTCAAAACGGTGGCACTTTTGTATCATCAGCTATTGTCCCCGTCGGTGAAGACGTTCAGTACGTGTCAAGCCCCAATTCCCAGTTGTTGATTCCATACTGACAGTCATACTTAACTATTCTGTCTCTTGCTAGGCTAAAGCTTCACATCGGCGAACTCCTGCTTGTCGACCTGTCCGCCGAAGGCGACATCGACCACTTTCTGCTATTTGACGTTTGTGAGATTTTGAGCATACGTGTTCTCGGGTCTCGAGTCGGTGGCAAACGAAAGCACTCTGGAAGTGGCGGTTCATCTGTAAAACTTCAAGTTGGCGTCCTTGAACGGTTCGAGCCTCTGCTCTGAATTATTATACTGATGGCATAGAACTGATTTCTTTTCCATTGTGTGTAATCTCTAGTCGTCCCAACTCGCCTGCCCTTCGTCGGAACCATACTCGGATCATTGATCTCTCACCAGAGAAAGTCAAGCGCCGCGTTGTGGCCGTCTCCAAGGAGGATTTTGACCGAATGAGTTACCGAGACGAGACTATCTTCTTCTATGAAGAGGAATAAAATGCTGTGGAATGCTCTTCAGCTTTGCCATTAGACAGACAGTGGGGTTGAGTTCTTTGGATTAACGATCACACTGTGTGATTCACACAGGTACAAAGTACCGAACTTTCTCCCAGTTGTATGCCAGCACCACTGGCTGGAGTATGAACAGGCGCGACCGATCCGTCCAGAAGCCGACGATTCGTCACCGCTACAGCAAATGGAGCCGTTGGACGCAATATCGATGGGTGTGTTTTCGTACCTCAAGAAGCATCATCGCGTATCGCATCTCGATAATAGGGCATTCGTTGGCGCTACGAGCGCCCAGTTGACTGTGTGGGATCAGAAGAATCACCCGTGCCAACTACCAGATGATCTCAAGCGGTTCTACACAATCACGAATGGCCTCTCCATCAAGTGGTTTGCTCCCTTTCGAGGACAACCAACACTAGTGGGCCACTTCTCACTGGCGAGTGTGCAAGATCTCCAGCGTATTCGAGTGGACAAGTTCGCGCTGCTCTGCCGCCCCGCTGACCTCCATCGGATCCGGCATCTCCATGTTGATGATGGCGCAACCGCATTCCCACTCGAGTCATCTCCCCAGTTTGGGGAGGTTGCATTGGTGTTCTTTTCAGGTGAGCGGTCGTTCGGTTTTGTACCCCCAAATCCTCACCTTGGTATCTGATCACAATCGTGCCCAGACAAGACGGCACAGATTTGGTTTCGTGATTTGCGTGGGAGATGGAGTTACCTGGCAGAGAGTTTCACGCATTACTACCGCATGATGATCGCACACCTTGGCCTCATCTCGTGGCAGTCGATATTCTCCGATAGCGGCTTGGATCCTATCCGAAAGCCGTGGTTCTACTTGTTCATTCCTCAGCGCATGGCCATGGACGAGGAAGAAGAGAGTCGCGCGTCGAAGGGAGCTATCAATGCGGCCATAAAGTCAACACAAGACACAAGGGTGACTCACAGCATGGCGACTGCATAGTCAAGCGATCTGTTATTGCTGCTTCTTTGTGAGAACGAGCGGATCGTCCAATATTGTGTAGGTATCGAGTATCCGATTCTTGAACAGGACACCGAGGACCGCATGAACGAGACCATAGACGATAACCACCAGGGCAAAATACTGCCGAACAGAAACAGCACGTCATGTACCATCCAAAGCACAGCCAAATTCACAACTAGGATTTCTTCACCTGGATCCACGCCGTCTTGAGTAACTCGGACCACGTCGGTCGGTATCTACGTATTAGGCATCAACCCCATCCATCAAATAACAAGTCACAGAAAATCACACGCATGACAATCTTACATTACTGTTGTGGCGGGTATTCGGATCGTGAGGTCGAGGTGGAAGGTTCGCTTGGTTGTCGTCGTTGCAGGTGGTGAATGCAATACGGTGTCTGTCGTCCACAGTGGATATGGTACATCAAGGACGGTATGCCCTTCACAACAAATCTCAGTCATTCACAATTTGCAAACTCGAGCGTATGCCTACGCGCCACGTACAATCTCGCGCTTGATACCTGCGAAGAAGGGTGTCCAAATTCAGATCCCGTGCACTGAGGATCCGCGAGGTATTGAGCAGTGGCTTGGTCACAAACGGTGTCTGAATTCTACGAGAACAGTGAGGTGGGTATGTCCCGAAAGAGCCTCATCCGCCCAAACACCAGCCGCACGTACTTTCGCGTTATTCGTGCTGGTGATCGCATCGTTAGCCGCAGGTCACCGTCAGCCATGAGCGCTGTACCAGCGAGTGGCGACGCATACGTGACCACGGCGAGCGCGTCCATGTTGAGCTTGACGTGGGAACTGATCGAGTAATTGAGAAACACAAATGCCTTGATCTGGTTGATCGCTTCGCGTGGGCGAAGCGGCGTGGTGACCTGAACATGAAGCGAGTCGGGCACACCGTCGCGATTCGTGTCGGTTTCGTATGCCTGCACACAAACTAGTGGGCTGGCTGCATTCTCGTAAGACAAGCGTGGTTACCACGGTACCTTGATCTGTGCGGCGCGAGCATCCCCTTCTAGCAATCGCTGTACTCGGGTCGGCAGCGTGTTGGGCATTATTCGGATGTACTGTCTCACTCCTGAAGCATCTTCGCGCTCGCCCTCAAGTACTGCGACCACTTGGTACGTGAGCTTGACGCTCGGCTGCTCGGTGTAGGTGCTGGTCTTGGGCCAGAATCCTGTTAGTACGTCCAAGTGAGACCCTTGACCAACGTCGTGGGATCCATGGCAAGCCTACCTCGCGACTCGAGGGCGAGAAACAGAGGAACGACCAGCGACACGACCAGCAGTCCCAGCGACACGAGATGTGGCAGCGAGCCAGCGCCGGCGTAGTAACGTCGCTGCACAGGCGCACTGAAGCACTGCGCGCGCATCGCGTCGCACGTGGCGTGGATGCCGATCTTTCCCACACAGACACAGAGCTCGCCGTGACGCTTCACAGAACACTCTTGATCTAGTACCTCTTCCCCAGATGTGCTGACAGTCACTCCTTATATACTCATTTTGCTTCATCTGGATCATGTGCACCACACTACTTGATGGTGTTATCCTTGTCCAGCGGCCCTTCAACTAGGCTTTCACCTAATGCAATGGGAGATTTATCCTAAAATCAACCCACCCCCACTGGGTTGACCGTCATTCGTGTTGTTCTTCGCGACCCGTGAGTCACGCGCAGCGCAACTTTCTGTCTCACGTCAATCAGCCTTCCCTTCCCCGCCTCTCCCGCTCGACGGACGACACCCGCCCCCGTTTGCCCCTACACAACCACCAATCAGCCTGTCATTACGGACGCCATGATCTCCGCGTCCGTGGGCGTCAACTCGAGCCTGCTGCTCGAGCCGGCGCAGTCGCTGCCGTTCGCGCTGGACCCGGCGACGGCCGCGTCGCGCGGCGCCCGCGCGTGTCTCACACTCACCAACATCTCGCCGCGCAAGCTCGTGGTGTTCAAAGTGCGCACGACCAACGTCGACATGTTCATGGTCAAGCCGGCGCAGGGCGTGATCGAGCCCAGCGGCGAAGTGCCCGTGGTCATCACACTGCTGCCTCCGGCATGCGAGAAGCTGCTGCGGCTCCCACCGCACGAACGCGCTGCGCTCATCGAACGCTTTCTTATTCAGAGCATCGACCGCTCGGACGATATGCGCGGCTTTAGCGTCGACGATCTCGTGACGTTTTGGAGGCGTCTGCCCAAGGAACTGATCACCAACAAGAAAATCACGTGCAAGTTTATCGAGGCGCGCGAGGGCGACCCGGCCGTACACCTGCCGCTCCACCGGCTGCGGCTCCACTCGGACGAGCTGGTGGACGGGCCGCACGCATCGCCTGCACAGTACAAGCAGGCTGCACCGCCGGCCGTGGCGGTTCCTCCGCCCGTGCAGTTCCTAGACGGCAACCAGACGTCGCCAGAACCACAGCCTCCACGTGGCCCGCTTGGCAAACCCGTCCAGAAGCAAGAGCGAAGAAGTGGTGCAGCGCCGTCGAATAACCAGGCGTTCGAATCGCCCCCGCAGCCGCATGGAAAGGTTATCGCGCAGTCAGTGTCACCGTCCCAGCAGCCTCCGCCCCACATGAGCCCGAGCATCCAGTCGATCCCACAGGCACGACCACCGCAAGCGATTCCACCACCGCCGCCGCCGGCGGCTCCTCGACAGCCACATCGCACACCACCGGTTGCGATGAATATGCCCTCATCTCCTGTGCCTTCGCTGCGACCCCAAAATGTCTTCACGCTGAGCAATAGTAGCAGCGAGAGCAGCAGCAATTTCGGCGGCAATGGCGAGGTAGGAACGGGTGCTTCGGATGGTTCGAGTGACAGCTACGCGACGAAGCGGAAGAATGAGAAGCAGTACGACGAGCAGATCCAGTCGGACGATACATTAGAATACCGACTGCATCCGAACGAGTCGCTGCTGTTCCCCGTACACCACGCGTACCCGGATGACTCGGCCACGGGGATCGTCGAAGGCAAGAGCTACTTTTTCATCACGAACCGAGCCCGCCACAGCGGCCTCGCGTTCAAGATCAAGACCTCGAACCACACGGGGTACTTTGTGAAGCCCGCCCGTGGGCTCATCGACGCCAAGAGTGCCCAGCGTATCGACGTGTTTGTAAATGCACCCGACGCCTCGCGGTTCAACGGCCGTGACCGTGAGATGAAGGACCGCTTCTTGGTGGAGCTTCTGTTCGTGAATCCGACGACGTCAGCGGAACTCTTGGGGATGAACGAGGACCGCAAGCGTCAGGAGCTACAGCACGTGTGGGAAGGATCCAAGTCCGCGGACCGCCGTCAGTCGGTACTGTCATGTCAGATCCTCGAAGAGGATTCCCCCATTGATCCAGCACAACAGACCGCCGAGCAGGCGCGCGTGTTGCTGCAAAAGAGCCAAGTGGCCACGACGCTGAGCTACAATAACAACAGCCCCGTGCCGCGCGATTCCGCGGGAGAGTCGGCGAACCCGTGGGTCCATCACCGTCCACCCTCGCCGGCGATGCACACACCGCGCGGAAGCAACCAGCAGCAAGACTATCAGTACCAGAACCCCTACCACTACCAGCCACAAAGCCCATACCAGCACCACCAACAGCCATCGCCACAAGGGGTCCGCTCGCCGGTGATGATGAAACAATCGGCCAAGCAGCCGCGCTCGCCAGGGCTACCGCCACAGGCGCGATCGCCCGTGCGGCCACCGCACAACCAGCAGCAACAACCATACTACCACACTGGTGCTGCCCAGCCGCAACGAATCCGACGGGACGAGTTTGACGATCACCGCACCTACTACGCATAAAGGAATACACGAAAACTCGTTCATTCGCGTCAGTATATTTTCGTGGTAGAAGATGACGAATCTAGGTATCATACAGCAGCACTAGGCAAGAGGTGAGGGAGAGTAGAACTCTCTGTCAAAGAAGGCGCATGCGCTCAGTTCTCCAGGTGCGTCTTGAGGTTGGCCAGCACCTTGACGGTGGCGGACGTGCCGAGCATGTTGACGATGCTCGCCGGGATGTACCCGGCCAGGTCGGCGTGCGCGAGCAGCGTGACCTCGCAGTACGGGTTACCCTCTTCGTCCGTCTTCTCGTCGATGAGGTACCCAGTGATGATGTTGATGCCACGCACATAGCCCTCAAATGGCTCCACGTCCTCGAGGCCGACCGAGCGGCTCGCGATCGCGAGGCGGCCATCGGGCAGCTCGGTCGCGTACGTGACCAGCACGAACTCGCGGCCGGCGATCGGGAACATGCCCTTGCTGGTAAAGTGGCGCAGCGTAATCTTTCCCTCCTTGTCTTCCGTGTGGAGCACGATCATCTGCTCGGTCATCTCGTCGAGCTTGAGCAGCACTTCCGGGTCGAGCAGCGCCGTAAGAATGGCCTGCTTGGAGGCCCCCACGGCCATCTTGACGCGGAACGGGCTCCAGTCGCTTCCTTCCACGGTCGCACGACAGATGAGCGAGTCCTCGGTCTCTTCCACGAGGTCCCAGGTCGTGACGCCATCGTCGCCGCTGTTGCGGGCGAGCAGAATCTTGATGCTCTCCTCACCAAAGGCCTTGTAGTCGATTTCGTCGCGGGTCTTAAAGGTCGGGACCTCGGGTCCGGCCGGCGAGGCGTCGGCGCCTGCGTCCTCAGCGGTGGTGCCCATGAAGTACCCGAACATAGAGGAGCAGGGGACGACGAGGAAGGAGGCTTGTCTTGGACGTGGAAGAAGGCGGTGTGGTGGAAGATGACGGCAAGGCACCCGAGGGAGAGATTGTGATGTAGCGGTGATTGTCGATGACGGGCATCCATTCGTGTGGACCACACAATGTGACACCAAAGATTCGTGGGGCTGGAAAACGGTTTTTGGGACATTGCCGTGTGAAACGGTAGAGCTGGTGAAACGGGAGAGAAACATGGTTTGTTGTGGAAATAACCGGAGAGAATTGCTGCTGTCGAAGGTGCTTGGCTCGAATTACACCTACTGTAGCTGGTCAGGCGGAAATAAAGTCTGTAAACGCATGGTGATATCCGGAGCGAAGGGTCAGGAGTGGTGTCGTGATGCCCACGGAGATGAGATTGCTGCGAACAGGGACCCAAGTGAGGAACTGGGTTGGGCTCGTGTTTCGACCATGGGTCGGCTTCTGTGGTCCGTCGCGGCGATCTATCCAATACTGTAGTCGCTGTGGTCCTGGAGAAGAGCAGCATGTGTACGACGGTACTGCAAGATGGTACAGCA